>CP136060.1:93052136-93242136 GCA_032464435.1 Aegilops umbellulata | reverse complement strand
CAGAAGCAAAAACTTGTTTAAGTTGGTTAAACGGATAGAGGGTTTCCAGACGAAACTCCAGGCGCTTGAATCGCCTGATTCCGATAAACGAGCGAAAAGTTATACTACAACGAAAATCGGATCAGAAATCGCGATCAGAAAATAACCGCGGAAAATCCGAGAAAAAGAAAAACGACGAACGGATTAACGAACGAACGTTCGCTAATTCACCTAAACCGAAAATTATAAAACCGATCTAATAAAAATAAAATAAAATAAAAAACAAAAAATAAAACCGACGACAACCAATCGTTTTTTTAAAACGGGCACGGAAATCGAGACGACGGCGAACCTCGGGCGGCAAGATCGTCGGCGGCGGCTCCGGCGGCACGCGCGGATCGAGGTGGGGCTGATGGGCTGGGGCGGCTCGGGGCGGCGCTATTTAAAGTCTGCCCCCGGGCGGTGTCCCGCTCGGGTACGGCCCGAAGTCGGTTCGTTTTAGAAAAATAATTATGCTCAGAAAATAAAATGAAAAGAAATACTGAACGAACTCCAAAAATCCTGAAATAAATTTTCTCGGGCTTCTAAAATCAAGCCCGACAAAGTGAACATTTATTTGGGCCCTAAATGCAAATTTGAAAAACGCATATTTTTCCTAAATTCAAATAAAAAATATCGAAAAACTCCGAAAAAATCTTATTTGATTTTATTATTAATCCTCAATATTTCTATATTTTGGGAAAGTCATTTTATTCCCTCCCTCATATTTTTGTAATAGAAATAATTGATGATAAAATATATAAAATCAAATGATCCTATTTTCAAAATTTGAGAAAAACTCAAATATGAAAATAACGAAACCCCAACTCTCTCCGTGGGTCCTTGAGTTGCTTAGGATTTTCTAGGATCAAAACCAAAAGCAAATAAAATATGATATGCATGATGATCTAATGTATAACATTCCAAATTGAAATTTTGGGATGTTACACCCACCTCCTGTGAAATCTCGACACGCGGAATGCCCGTGATACCCCTGACCGAAAGAACCGCCTCAAATCGGTGGGGGTACTTTCGGAACTTACCCCACATTTCGGACAAGCGCGTCCCTAAGCCATGGTTCCCCACTCCCATCCCATCCGCCCACCCATTCGTACACTGAGGCCGAGAAAACCCGCGAAGCCGCACACCCTCCTCCGTCTACCACCCAGCCGGAGCCTCTTCCCCGACGACGTCGTCCACAACAACACCTCGACGTCCCTCATCTACCGTACCGGATGAGGATCCGTCATCGATCTGGTCGTCCTGCCGGTTTAGCCACCCCGTCCTCCACCTCCAAGGAGCTGCCTTGACGTTCCCCTCGTCTTTCGCGCCACCTCCATTCCCACACTGTCGTCTTCACCTGCACCACCGGAAGAGCATCATCATCACCGTTTCCTCGGATGAAGCTGCGGCCTAATCGGCGCCACCAAAGAGGTTGTACACTAATCGCCGCATTTTCTTCTTGATTCGATCTCACGGTGCTGCCGGCGCTCGGTCCCGAGCCGACACGACGCAGCTCCATCCACGGTGGCGTCGCCGGCCACTTCCTCCATGGTGTCGCTCCCTCAACGGCGACGTCCACATTAGTAGGAGCTGCTGCTGCTTTAGCTCTCGCTCGCGCTGCTGTTCTGCTCTTGCTCTCGATCCCCTTCCTGGTCTGCTCTTGCTCTTGCTCTTGCTCGCGCTGCTGCTCTCGCTCTTGCTCTTGCTTGCGATGCTGCTCCTATTTAGCTACACTTCAGTCGACTGAATCGACTTTTGGGTCAGTCAATTTTCAGGGTGTGTGTGTGTGTGGGGGGGGGGGTGCTCGCCGGAGTTAAGGAAGAACCGGCCGCAGCGAGGAGGGGGCTCACCGGAGAGGTACCCTACTATCTATCTTAGGGTTTAGGATGGGGGCGGTGGTGGGGCGGTGGCGTGGGGATCACCGGAGAAAAAGCTCGGCATGGGGGGCATAGAGGGATGGCCGGGGCGGCGGCGGACCGGCGGTGGGGAGTGTTTTCGGGCGGGGCGGCCCACCGCCGGCCGCGAGCGGCGGGGGGGGGGGGGGTGGGGGGTGGGGGGTGGGGTGGGGTGGGGCTGTTTGGCCGGTGGTGGCTGGCGGCTCAAGGGGGTGGGGGGTGGGGTGGGGTGGGGCTGTTTGGCCGGTGGTGGCTGGCGGCTCAAGGGGGTGGAGGTTGAAGATGAACTGCAGGCCCTTGATTTCGTATCCAACGGCTGCAAAATCGACTAACCAGGGATGAAAAAGTCAGTCGACTAACGTGTAGCCTCACCTCTAGTGTGTTCAGTTTCGACAATAAATTCTTTCGACAACAAAATTCAGTTTCGGCAGTTAAGTTCAGTTTCGACAGTTAAATTCAGTTTCGACAGTTAAATTCAGTTTTGACAGTTAAGTTCAGAGATGAGTGGCTGATGTATTTTACATCTAGCACTTTGTGGTTATGTATTTTACGTCATCTATTGGAGATGCTATTAGAATTCCAGTCATGTTAACATTGTCTCTCTTGTCCTGCTTCAGCCTCGGCGTCGTACAACTCACCGGAGCTGCTCCAATGACGAAACCCTCCATCACAGCGGAGCAGTACCTCATCTCCATCTCCAGACGCCTAAGATCTTCTTCCCCTCCTCCGACAGCCAAGTCAGCCGGAGCATCCTCACCGGCCAACCCAATCATGCTAAGATCGACATGGCTTCGCCAAAGAGGTTGTACACTTGTTGCATCTCTTTTTTACTCTACATGTTATATATATTGTCCACTGAGCACACAGAGTAACGGGAAATATGATTATTTTATCCTACTATATGACAAGCAGTGAGGTACCAGGCAACTTAGCTATCCGTGATGGACTCTCTTGAACGCCATCATTATTTATCTCTGCGTGTTTGAGCTGTGTATTTGTCGATGGCCCTGGGAGTTGAGCTAGTAGGGCAGTGGCCTGGGTCCAAAGTAATAGAAGTAGCACAAAAACATTTTTTTAGTGCAGGATTTTCCTTGCTCAAGCCTTCCTACTAGAATCTCTAGTGCTTGAAAGGAAAAGTGAATGAAAAACATAGGAATTGGAAAGTTTCATATGGTACTACTTTTCATGAATTTGGTGCAAAGGAATGGAGCAAAGGAAAACGGTAGGATTTGTTCCTTTAGTGTCTCCTTGAAAGAAAAACCGTAGGAATTTTAATTTCCACTTGTCCCCTTTTCAAATTCCTATTCATGAAGCACAAGACTAAGAGATAGTAGCATAATAGCATTATAACCGTACATTTTCTTGTGGTTTGACTTAATCTCACCATGCTTCTTTGCATCCTGTGATCTTCCAATTCTTGTGAACCAAACACCCAGATTGGCAAAAATCATGTGTTTTTAAATTCTCTGTTTTGCACGTGCATTCCTATCCTATTCCTGCCTATTTCCTATCCCTGCATTGTTAGAATCCTCAAATTCAAACAAGCCCTTACACAATTACTTCTGTTACAGATATGTGTCAAAGAAAATCTTGTGTGGTTTGTCCTGCTCCTGCGGTGCTGTGTTCCACCCCAGCTCAGCTGCTCCCACGATGGAAGGGTTCACCATAGCAGGGATCCGCTCTCCAGACTGTCTTTCGCCGCCTGAGATCTTCTTCCCCGCCGACAACAGCCACGACAACTGCATTACCATCATCAACTGAGCAGATGACTTTGAGGACTACATGGGTCCGCAAGAGAGGTCGCACTCTTCCGTGTCTGCTTACGTTATGCATTGCTTAATATGATGACATGCTACTTTATCGTCGTTTTCACCTATTAGACTCCAAGCCAGGTCCAAACTTATGCTGAAACTTGAGTTTTTAAATGGTTGTGGGGTACATATTGGGGCAGCAATCAGTACTATCTGTCTACTATCTGGTTAATCTCGGTTGTCTATTATGAGTTTCATGTTGGGTGCAAACAAACATTAAAGGAGCCATTATCTGTATTTTTTAACTAAAGCTATTATCTGCCTGCTATCATTGGTATTGGGTCCATCCATAGTTTGCTACCATCACTCTGGATTTGTGCATGCACTCCTTAGATAATCTCACTATGTTTTATTCCTATGCATGTCAGTTATTGTACACAATGGAACTGAACATGTAGAGCAAAAGAGACGAGCCTTGCGTGGCAATAAAATTTCATGTAGACGTCGCTCCATGGTGGGCGCAAAGGAAGGCCCCCCTCCACCATTTCGGATCATAATCAAGAGGAAGATAATTGTTCCGAGGGGGATTCGGAAGCAGAAGACTACTCCTATTTACCCCATGAGGTCTTCGCTCTAACTTGGCATGCTGATGTTGGTAATACCATGCATATGGTGCCTTGCATTGCTTACTTTATACATCAAAGATGTCATCGGCTTAGTTTAGACATGCTTTGTGTCAATGCCATCTGTTTAGTTCCTTTATCGTATATGTGAATCATGTAATGCCGTCTTGTTTAGCCAGGCATCATATATGTGAATTTTGCAATGCCACCCTGGTTAGCCAGTCATCTTATATGTGAATTATATCATGACATCATTTTTTATTGGGATATTTAAATTAGTGCCCCTGGTTCCTTAGTTGTGCTCACTTTTACCCACGCTCCAAACATTTGCTCACTTTCCCCCTCTTCCTTAGCTGAAACTCTCACAAATGCTCATAGCGGGCGTTTGCCGTCTCGACCGTCCATTGACCGTTAATTGCTGACGAGTGGGGCCGAGTCCTCGTCTGACTGTTGCTTGCTGACGGGTGGGACCGCAAGGAGACACGTATTGGGCAGCTTGTCTGAATCTGAAACAGATCTAGACAGGCCGCACTACACAGCGCCGCCCCGCCCCCTCCGCTGACGTCTTGCCGCGTCCACCGCAGTTGTTTCCTCCACCCTATGCCCTCGTCCGTTCGTCGGTGACGCCGGGTCTTCGCCAGATATAGCCCCCCCATCTGGGTGTTGGGGAACGTAGTAATTTCAAAAAAATTCCTACGCACACGCAAGATCATGGTGATGCATAGCAACGAGAGGGGAGAGTGTTTGTCTACGTACCCTCGTAGACCGAAGCGGAAGCGTTGACACAATGTAGAGGAAGTAGTCGTACGTTCTCCTCGAGATCCAACCGATCACAGCACCGTTACTCCGGCACCTCCGAGTTCTTGGCACACGTTCAGCTCGATGACGATCCCCGGGCTCCGATCCAGCAAAGCGTCGAGGAAGAGTTCCGTCAGCACGACGGCGTGGTGACGATCTTGATGTGTTACCGGCGCAGGGCTTCGCCTAAGCACTGCAACGATATAATCGAGGTGGAATTTGGTGGAAGGGGGCACCGCACACGGCTAAGGAACGATCCGTAGATCAACTTGTGTGTCTTTGGGGTGCCCCCTGCCCCTGTATATAAAGGATGGAGGAGGAGGAGGCCGGCCAAGGGTTTGGCGCGCCAGGGTGTGGAGTCCTACTAGGTTTCCAAGTCCTAGTAGGAGTCCACCAAGAGGGGAGGAAGGGAGAAGGAATAGGAGGAGTAGGAAAGGTGGCCGGCCCCCTTTTCCCTAGTCCAATTCGGACCAAAGGGGAGGGGGGGCGCAGCAGCCTTTTCCTCTTCCCACTAAAGCCCATCAAGGCCCATTACTTCTCCCGTAATCCCGTAACTCCCCGATACTCCCGAAAATACCCGAACCACTCAGAACCCTTCCGATGTCCGAATATAGTCGTCCAATATATCGATTTTTACGTCTCGACCATTTCGAGACTCCTCGTCATGTCCCCGATCTCATCCGGGACTCCGAACTCCTTCGGTACATCAAAACTCATAAACTCATAATAACTGTCATCGTAACCTTAAGCGTGCGGACCCTACGGGTTCGAGAACAATGTAGACATGACCGAGACATGTCTCCAGTCAATAACCAATAGCGGGACCTGGATGCCCATATTGGCTCCTACATATTCTACGAAGATCTTTATCGGTCAGACCGCATAACAACATACGTTGTTCCCTTTGTCATCGGTATGTTTCTTGCCCGAGATTCGATCGTCGGTATCCAATACCTAGTTCAATCTCGTTACCGGCAAGTCTCTTTACTCGTTCCGTAATACATCATCTCACAACTAACACATTAGTTGCAATGCTTGCAAGGCTTATGTGATGTGCATTACCGAGAGGGCCCAGAGATACCTCTCCGACAATCGGAGTGACAAATCCTAATCTCGAAATACGCCAACCCAACATGTACCTTCGGAGACACCTGTAGAGCACCTTTATAATCACCCAGTTACGTTGTGACGTTTGGTAGCACACAAAGTGTTCCTACGGTAAACGGGAGTTGCATAATCTCATAGTTAAAGGAACATGTATAAGTCATGGATAAAAGCAATAGCAACATACTAAACGATCGGGTGCTATGCTAATGGAATGGGTCATGTCAATCAGATCATTCAACTAATGATGTGATCTCGTTAATCAAATAACAACTCTTTGTTCATGGTTAGGAAACATAACCATCTTTGATTAATGAGCTAGTCAAGTAGAGGCATACTAGTGACACTCTGTTTGTCTATGTATTCACACATGTATTATGTTTCCAGTTAATACAATTCTAGCATGAATAATAAACATTTATCATGATATAAGGAAATAAATAATAACTTTATTATTGCCTCTAGGGCATATTTCCTTCAGTCTCCCACTTGCACTAGAGTCAATAATCTAGATCACATCACCATGTGATTAACATCAATAGTTCACATCATCATGTGATTAACACCCATAGTTCACATCGATATGTGACCAACACCCAAAGGGTACTACGGTGTGATCATGTTTTGCTTGTGAGAGAAATTTAGTCAACGGGTCTGCCACATTCAGATCCGTTATGTATTTTGCAATTTTCTATGTCTACAATGCTCTGCACGGAGCTACTTTAGCTAATTGCTCCCACTTTCAATATGTATCTAGATTGAGACTTAGAGTCATCCAGATTAGTGTCAAAACTTGCATCGACGTAACCTTTTACGACGAACCTTTTTGTCACCTCCATAATCGAGAAACATATCCTTATTCCACTAAGGATAATTTTGACCGCCGTCCAGTGATCTACTCCTAGATCACTATTGTACTCCCGTGCCAATCTCAGGGTAGGGTATACAATAGGTCTGGTACACAGCATGGCATACTTTATAGAACCTATGGTCAAAGCATAGGGAATGACTTTCATTCTCTTTCTATCTTCTGCCGTGGTCGGGCTTTGAGTCTTACTCAATTTCACACTTTGTAACACAGGCAAGAACTCTTTCTTTGACTGTTCCATTTTGAACTACTTCAAAATCTTGTCAAGGTATGTACTCATTGAAAAAACTTATCAAGCGTCTCGATCTATCTCTATAGATCTTGATGCTCGATATGTAAGTAGCTTCCCCGAGGTCTTTCTTTGAAAAACTCTTTTCAAACACTCCTTTATGCTTTGCAGAATAATTCTACATTATTTCCGATCAACAATATGTCATTCACATATACTTATCAGAAATGCTGTAGTGCTCCCACTCACTTTCTTGTAAATACAGGCTTCACCATAAGTCTGTATAAAACTATATGCTTTGATCAACTTATCAAAGCGTATATTCCAACTCTGAGATGCTTGCACCAGTCCATAGATGGATCGCTGGAGCTTGCTCACTTTATTAGCACCTTTATGGTCGACAAAACCTTCTGGTTGTATCATATACAACTCTCCATTAAGGAATGTAGTTTTGTTTATCCATTTGCCAGATTTCATAAAATGCGGCAATTGCTAACATGATTCGGACAGACTTAAGCATAGATACGAGTGAGAAACTCTCATCGTAGTCAATACCTTGAACTTGTCGAAAACCTTTTTGCGACAATTCTAGCTTTGTAGATAGTAACACTACCATCAGTGTCCGTCTTCCTCTTCAAGATCCATTTATTTTCTTTGGCTTGCCGATCATCGGGCAAATCCATCAAAGTCCATACTTTGTTCTCATACATGGATCATATCTCAGATTCATGGCCTCTAACCATTTCGCGGAATCTGGGCTCATCATCGCTTCCTCATAGTTCGCAAGTTCGTCATGGTCTAGTAACATGACTTCCAGAACAGGATTACCGTACCACTCTGGTGCGGATCTCACTCTAGTTTACTTACGAGATTCGGTAGTAACTTGATCTGAAGTTACATGATCATCATCATTAGCTTCCTCACTAATTGATGTAGTAGTCACAGGAACAGATTTCTGTGATGAACTACTTTCCAATAAGGGAGAAGGTACAATTACCTTATCAAGTTCTACTTTCCTCCCACTCACTTCTTTCGAAAGAAACTCTTTCTCTAGAAAGTTTCCGAACTTAGCAACAAAAGTCTTGCCTTCGGATCTGTGATAGAAGGTGTATCCAACAGTTTCCTTTGGATATCCTATGAAGACACATTTCTCCGATTTGGGTTCGAGCTTATCAGGTTGAAGCTTTTTCACATAAGCATCGCAGCCCCAAACTTTAAGAAACGACAGCTTAGGTTTATTGCTAAACCATAGTTCATACGGTGTCGTCCCAACGGATTTAGATGGTGCCCCTTTTAACGTGAATGCAGCTGTCTCTAATGCATGATCCCAAAACGATATTGGTAAATCGGTAAGAAACATCATAGATTGTACTATATCCAATAAAGTACGGTTATGACGTTCGGACACACCGTTATGCTGTGGTGTTCCAGGTGGCATGGATTTGTGAAACTATTCCACATTGTTTTAATTGAAGACCAAACTCGTAACTCAAATATTTGTCTCCGCGATCAGATCGTAGAAACCTTATTTTCTTGTCACGATGATTTTCACTTCACTCTAAAATTCTTTGAACTTTTCAAACGTTTCAGACTTATGTTTCATCAAGTAGATATACCCATATCTGCTCAAATCATCTGTGAAGGTTAGAAAATAATGATACTTGTCGCGAGCCTTAATATTCATCGGACCATATACATCAGTATGTATGATTTCCAACAAATCTGTTGCTTGCTCCATTGTTCCGGAGAACAGCGTTTTAGTCATCTTGCCCAAGAGGCATGGTTCGCAAGCATCAAGTGATTCATAATCAAGTGATTCCAAAATCCCATCAGCATGGAGTTTCTTCATGCGCTTTACACCAATATGACCTAAACGGCAGTGCCATAAATAGGTTGCACTATCATTATTAACTTCGCATCTTTTGGTTTCAATATTATGAATATGTGTATCACTACGAGCGAGATCCAATGAACTATTTTCATTGGTGTGTATGACCATAGAAGGTTTTATTCATGTAAACAGAACAACAATTGTTCTCTAACTTAAATGAATAACTGTATTGCAATTAACATGATCAAATCATATTCATGCTCAACGCAGACACCAAATAACACTTATTTAGTTTCAACACTAATCCCGAAAGTATAGGGAGTGTGTGATGATGATCATATCAATCTTGGAACCACTTCCAACACACATCGTCACCTTGCCCTTTAACTAGTCTTTGTTCATTCTGCAACTCCCGTTTCGAGTTACTAATCTTTAGCAACTTGAACTAGTACCAAATACTGAGGGGTTGCTATGAACACTAGTAAAGTACACATCAATAACATGTATATCAAATATACTTATGTTCACTTTGCCATCCTTCTTATCCGCCAATCACTTGGGGTAGTTCCGCTTCCAGTGACCAGTCCCTTTGCAGTAGAAGCACTTAGTCTCAGGCTTAGGACCAGACTTGGGCTTTTTCACTTGAGCAGCAACTTGCTTGCCGTTCTTCTTGAAGTTCCCCTTCTTTCCTTTTGTCCTTTTCTTGAAACTAGTGATCTTGTCAACCATCAACACTTGATGTTTTTCTTTGATTTCTACCTTCGCCGAATTTAGCATCGCGAAGAGCTTGGGAATATTTTCCGTTATCCCTTGCATATTATAGTTCATCACGAAGTTCTACTAACTTGGTGATGGTGACTAGAGAATTCTGTCAATCACTATCTTATCTGGAAGATTAACTCCCACTTGATTCAAGCGATTGTAGTACCCAGACAATCTGAGCACATGCTCACTAGTTGAGCGATTCTCCTCCATCTTTTAGCTATAGAACTTTGTTGGAGACTTCATATCTCTCAACTCGGGTATTTGTTTGAAATATTAACTTCAACTCCTGGAACATCTCATATGGTCCATGACGTTCAAAACGTCTTTGAAGTCCCGATTCTAAGCCGTTAAGCATGGTGCACTAAACTATTAAGTAGTCATCATATTGAGCTAGCAAACGTTCATAACGTCTGTATCTGCTCCTGCAATAGGTCCGTCACCTAGCGGTGCATCAAGGACATAATTCTTCTGTGCAGCAATGAGGATAAACCTCAGATCACGGATCCAATCCGCATCATTGCTACTAACATTTTTCAACACAATTTTCTCTAGGAACATATCAAAATAAACACATGAAAGCAACAACGCGAGCTATTGATCTACAACATAGATATGCTAATACTACCAGGACTAAGTTCATGATAAATTTTAGTTCAATTAATCATATTACTGAAGAACTCCCACTTAGATAGACATCCCTCTAATCTTCTAAGTGATCACGTGATCCAAATCAACTAAACCATGTCCGATCATCACGTGAGATGGAGTAGTTTCAATGGTGAACATCACTATGTTGATCATATCTACTATATGATTCACGCTCGACCTTTCGGTCTCCGTGTTCCGAGGCCATATCTGTTATATGCTAGGCTCGTCAAGTATAACCTGAGTATTCCGCGTGTGCAACTGTTTTGCACCCGTTGTATTTGAACGTAGAGCCTATCACACCCGATCATCACGTGGTGTCTCAGCACGAAGAACTTTCGCAACGGTGCATACTCAGGGAGAACACTTCTTGATAATTAGTGAGAGATCATCTTATAATGCTACCGTCAATCAAAGCAAGATAAGATGCATAAAAGATAAACATCACATGCAATCAATATAAGTGATATGATATGGCCATCATCATCTTGTGCTTGTGATCTCCATCTTCGAAGCACCGTCATGATCACCATCGTCACCGGCGCGACACCTTGATCTCCATCGTAGCATCGTTGTCGTCTCGCCAATCTTTATGCTTCCACGACTATCACTACCGCTTAGTAATAAAGTAAAGCATTACATCGCGATTGCATTGCATACAATAAAGCGACAACCATATGGCTCCTGCCAGTTGCCGATAACTCGGTTACAAAACATGATCATCTCATACAATAAAATTTAGCATCACGTCTTGACCATATCACATCACAACATGCCCTGCAAAAACAAGTTAGACGTCCTCTACTTTGTTGTTGCAAGTTTTACGTGGCTGCTACGGGCTTTAAGCAAGAACTCATCTTACCTACGCATCAAAACCACAACGATAGTTTGTCAAATAGACTCCGTTTTAACCTTCTCAAGGACCGGGCGTAGCCACACTCGGTTCAACTAAAGTTGGAGAGACAGTCTTCCGCAAGCCATCTATGTGCAAAGCACGTCGAGGGAACCGGTCTCGCGTAAGCGTACGCGTAAGGTTGGTCCGGATCGTCTCGTCCAACAATACCGCTGAACCAAAGTATGACATGCTGGTAGGCAGTATGACTTGTATCGCCCACAACTCACTTGTGTTCTACTCGTGCAAATAACATCAAACCATAAAAACCTAGGCTCTGATACCACTGTTGGGGAACGTAGTAATTTCAAAAAAATTCCTACGCACACGCAAGATCATGGTGATGCATAGCAACGAGAGGGGAGAGTGTTTGTCTACGTACCCTCGTAGACCGAAGCGGAAGCGTTGACACAATGTAGAGGAAGTAGTCGTACGTTCTCCTCGAGATCCAACCGATCACAGCACCGTTACTCCGGCACCTCCGAGTTCTTGGCACACGTTCAGCTCGATGACGATCCCCGGGCTCCGATCCAGCAAAGCGTCGAGGAAGAGTTCCGTCAGCACGACGGCGTGGTGACGATCTTGATGTGTTACCGGCGCAGGGCTTCGCCTAAGCACTGCAACGATATAATCGAGGTGGAATTTGGTGGAAGGGGGCACCGCACACGGCTAAGGAACGATCCGTAGATCAACTTGTGTGTCTTTGGGGTGCCCCCTGCCCCTGTATATAAAGGATGGAGGAGGAGGAGGCCGGCCAAGGGTTTGGCGCGCCAGGGTGTGGAGTCCTACTAGGTTTCCAAGTCCTAGTAGGAGTCCACCAAGAGGGGAGGAAGGGAGAAGGAATAGGAGGAGTAGGAAAGGTGGCCGGCCCCCTTTTCCCTAGTCCAATTCGGACCAAAGGGGAGGGGGGGCGCAGCAGCCTTTTCCTCTTCCCACTAAAGCCCATCAAGGCCCATTACTTCTCCCGTAATCCCGTAACTCCCCGATACTCCCGAAAATACCCGAACCACTCAGAACCCTTCCGATGTCCGAATATAGTCGTCCAATATATCGATTTTTACGTCTCGACCATTTCGAGACTCCTCGTCATGTCCCCGATCTCATCCGGGACTCCGAACTCCTTCGGTACATCAAAACTCATAAACTCATAATAACTGTCATCGTAACCTTAAGCGTGCGGACCCTACGGGTTCGAGAACAATGTAGACATGACCGAGACATGTCTCCAGTCAATAACCAATAGCGGGACCTGGATGCCCATATTGGCTCCTACATATTCTACGAAGATCTTTATCGGTCAGACCGCATAACAACATACGTTGTTCCCTTTGTCATCGGTATGTTTCTTGCCCGAGATTCGATCGTCGGTATCCAATACCTAGTTCAATCTCGTTACCGGCAAGTCTCTTTACTCGTTCCGTAATACATCATCTCACAACTAACACATTAGTTGCAATGCTTGCAAGGCTTATGTGATGTGCATTACCGAGAGGGCCCAGAGATACCTCTCCGACAATCGGAGTGACAAATCCTAATCTCGAAATACGCCAACCCAACATGTACCTTCGGAGACACCTGTAGAGCACCTTTATAATCACCCAGTTACGTTGTGACGTTTGGTAGCACACAAAGTGTTCCTACGGTAAACGGGAGTTGCATAATCTCATAGTTAAAGGAACATGTATAAGTCATGGATAAAAGCAATAGCAACATACTAAACGATCGGGTGCTATGCTAATGGAATGGGTCATGTCAATCAGATCATTCAACTAATGATGTGATCTCGTTAATCAAATAACAACTCTTTGTTCATGGTTAGGAAACATAACCATCTTTGATTAATGAGCTAGTCAAGTAGAGGCATACTAGTGACACTCTGTTTGTCTATGTATTCACACATGTATTATGTTTCCAGTTAATACAATTCTAGCATGAATAATAAACATTTATCATGATATAAGGAAATAAATAATAACTTTATTATTGCCTCTAGGGCATATTTCCTTCACTGGGATTACATAGCGATGTTGAGTGAGGACGCCCGGAATGCAGTCGATCGTGGAGAGGATTGGGTCGAATCCGCGGGAGATAATTCATGGATTAAACCTGGGTAAGCATTGTTTCCTCTCAAATTGACGTTCTAAGTCGTATTGTAGGCCGTATTTGACTTCTGTTTGCTTGAATCGTTCGAATTTGTGCTCGATTTTACCCAGCTAACTGAAGTCGTATTGTAGGATTGATCCCGCGCTGGCTTTCCGGCTGGCGATTAGAATGGAAACTAGTGTGCTGCGTGGTACTAAACCGCATTTGATTTCATCATTTTTCTATCCCAAAGTGGTAGAAACCAGCATATCTTTCAAAGATTTGCGAGCTGAGCTCCGAAACACCTATCCCTAGAGTGATGCCGATGCTGTTGAACTGAATTACTTCAGCAGTGACGAGCAAAGATTTCTCCCACTAACTTGCGACAATCATATGCCGTTGCTTTTTGCTGGGATTGCTGGCTGCCGATTCAGTAAACTCCAAATCGATGTGCTTCAGCCACGCGCAGAACGGGCAAAGGGGAAGGGAGTTTAGACATCATCTGTCTGTGCTAATAGCCAGCACCCCGGCACTCCTTGTAGGTCGACACCAAGTAAAGCAAGTGGTTCATGGAGCCACAACATGCCTGCTGCCAATTCTGGTTCCGATTCAGCTGCTGCTTCTCGTGTACCTTCTGCAGTTGGTGTAGAAGAAGATGCAGAACCTGACGAGGCAGTGCCTACAAATGATGATGAAGATGAGATGATGTTTCCTGAACTGGTCGATGTAGCCAGTCAGCAAGCAGTGGATGACGAATATATGGAGGAGCCCATCAGCCAAGCTAGGTTTGATGACACTGACGATGAAAGAAGGTGGAGAACACAGACAACTTAATCGAGGATGAATACGATGGTGATGACATGCCAACAATTGAGTGGAACAGGGAAAAACCTGAGCTTAGTGTAGGTACCATTTTCCAATCAATGGTGGACTGTCGGAATGCAGTGACAACATGGTGCATTATATCTGAAAACACCTATAAGATTAAAAGGAGTGAGCCAGCAAGGTTCACAGTTTTTTGTCCATATCCTAGGTGTAGGTGGAAGTTGCATGCATCTCGTATGAGAAAGAGCAAATATATTCAGGTAATCCAAGTTCAGTTAGTAATTTAGTTTCAGATCGTTGAGTAAGGTTTCTTAACTATTCTTTACCCTTTTGTTTTGTTTCAGATAAATAAAAACCCACACAAGCACACCTGTCCACCTGGAGGGGGAGGGGGGAAGGCCAAAACCAAGCTAGCAAAAACTAGGTGGGTGGCAGATGCTATATTGGATTGGCTGAGAGAAGAACCTGGACTTGGTCCAACAACACTCCATGGGAAGCTTTTTGAGAAGTACACGATAGAAATTCCTTACATGAGAATTTTCAATGCTAGGGAAAAGGCTCTTGACAGAATTAATGGTCAATGGAATGACAGTTTTCAGCTGCTTTACACTTTCAAAGCTGAAGTGGAGATGGCAAGTCCAGGGAGTGTTGTAGAGATTGACAAGCATACTGTTCCATGCAAAATAAAAGGGAAGTCATTTCAGAAGGAGTGCTTCAGAAGGGCTTTTGTTTGTTTCAAGGCTTGCTGGCAGGGGTTTCTAGATGGTTGCAGGCCCTATTTGGCTGTAGATGCTACACATTTGACTGGAAGATGGAGAGGACAACTAGTAGCAGCTTCTGCAGTTGATGGACACAACTGGCTATTCCCAGTTGCATTTGGTGTGGTGGAGGTAGAGTCTGAGGAAAGTTGGGTCTAGTTTCTGCAGCAGTTGCGCAACATTATAGGCACACCCCCAGGTTTAGCTATACACACAGATGCTTGCAAGGGTTTAGAGAGTGCAGTGGAAATTGTATTCCCTGGAGTGGAGCATAGGGAATGTATGCGACACCTAGCGCATAATTTCAAAAAGAAGTTCAAAGGTAAAGTTTATGATGAGAACTTATGGCCAGCATCATACACATGCAGCAAAAGGAAGCATGAACACCATTTGAGAGTGTTGTGTGCTCAAAATCCTCTTGTGAAGGAGTACATGGATGCACATCATGGCAAGGTGTGGTCAAGAAGCAAATTCAAAGAAATTTGCAAAGTAGATTATGTGACCACTAACCTTGCAGAATGCTTCAATTCAAAGTTCAAGTCAGTGAAAGGGCTCTTGTTGTGGCAAGCATTTGACAAGATGAGGCAAATGATCATGATAAAGATGGCTCTTCGCAAAAGAATTGCAGAAACACAATATGTTGGTCATCAAATGCTCCCATCACTGATTAAGGCATTGCACTTGAAGGCAAGAGGACTGAAGATGAAATGTATTCGATCTGGTACATATGAGGGAGAGGTTTCCTATACTGACACTAAAAATAGGGTATGGAGGTATCCTGTGAACCTAAGTACTAGAGAATGTACTTGTAGGCAATGGCAGATCCGTGGGAAGCCATGCATACATGCCCTACATCCGATGACCGTTATCGGGGGTGCAGATGGTGAAGTTGATCAATATTGCTCTGAGTATTTCTCTGTTGCCAAATTTATGGCTGCTTATGCTGACAATGTGCCTGCACTATTGGGGAAAGATCAATGGAACATAGTAGATCCAGGGTTCAAACTCTACGCTCCTGTCATTACTAGACCACCAGGAAGACCAAGGAACCAGAGGATTAGAGCAGGTGAGGAGGGTCGTCTACCAAATAAGCGTGCTTGCAAAAAATGTGGAGTTCTGGGGCATATTGCTAGGCTTTGTACCAATGCAGTGGATGCATCATTTGGAGAGGAGGAAAGATGGACAACAGCCAATGCTGAGGAGAATGCAGCAACAATGGAGACTGAAGATGCAGTGGAGAATGCAGCAGCAGCAAATGAAGCATCTTGGTATGTGTTTGCACCCTTTGTAGAATGCAGCTACCCTTTTGTTTGCATTTGTTCTCTTTTTTGCTTATGGCTTATAATTTTATTTACCAGCTCTAGGGAGAAAAGGCCAAGAGATGAAGAAGCAGAAGATTTTGAAACCATGGCCTTTGATTGTTTTGAATCTATAAGAGAGGAGTGCCTTTAAAGATTACTGAACCCATAGATGACCGTCAAATGGTCGTCAAGTGCTCGACGAGTGCAACTACTCCATCAGCACCTCCATGAGGAAAACCCCAAGTAAAGCCCAAGATCAAAAGGAACAAGAGTCTGAAAGAAAAGAGCATCTCAACTAGGGAAACCAGGAGCAAGACGGTGAAGCCAGCTGCAAACACAAGGAGCAAGTCGAAAATTTGAATTAAGTTGTTGGGAAATGTTTGTGTTGTCAATTTGAGGGCGAGTGGATCGCTTAAAACTTGGTAGATTTGTATTAAGATGTTGGCATCTTAAAACTTGGTAGATTTGAGCTACTGTGAAAACTTATCAGTTGTAATAATGTTGCTTCTACTTTGGTTTCTTATTTGAGTCAGAATTCAATTTTCCATCAAAATTTGAATTTAAATCAATATTTGAATTTGGGCCAAAATTTGGATTCGAGTCAAAGTTGAAGTTGAACATTGGAGGTTCATTGCTCTATGCGGTGTATTTGATCGAGCATTTGAAGTCCAATATTCGTAGTTGAACAGTCCGAATGAGAAATGTGCTAGAAACGAGCTCGAAAACTAGGGTAAACAACCCTATTTGAAATCAAGTTTTTTTTACCTTGCCTAAATGAGGCATATTTTTTTTTATTAACACGTGTTCCATATATATAGGGTAAAAACGAAGTCTCACTATTTATTGATTAATATTCATATTACTACATTTTTTTGAAAAGAATATGCTTTTAATTCAAAACCGTCAAATAACACGTTTTAGATATGAAAATGAAAAAGTAAGTTCAGATCCTTCTTACTCACTCCAAAATGAAGCTATGGAGATTTTTCTGATTTTTTTTAATTATTTTGATTTTTTTCAAACCCTAAACCCTCTCTCCCTATTCTAAGAACTCTAAAAATGTTCATAGGTGATAGCTCATTTGTGTGAAGACTTTTTTCATGAAAATGACCTACACCAAGTTTATATTTTTTTCTCATAACCTTGTCACATATGACGGCTATGTGTGCAAGAATTACAACATTTTGATTTGTTTTGAATTTTTTAAAAACATTTGAACTTGATTTCGACAAATCACTTCAAAAACTGATTTTTCAAAAAAACGCCCCTATACCGAGTTTATATTTTTTTATGGTAACTAGGTCTCATAAACGGACGAACTACGTTTTTTTTATATTTTTGCAATTTTTTCTAATTTAGTTATGGCCATTTGAAATCTGGTCAAACCCTAATAACCCCGTTGACTCGCTCATAACCCCGCAGAAATGCTCCAAACCCTAGCGTCGAACGTGCGCCGTCGGATCCTACCAAGCGCCAAACACCACATGTTAGATGTGGGGTAGGCATGCGCGATCCGCGTGATGCATCCTGATTGGCTATTGCACTGTCCTTCTCGGGTTTTTTACGATCTACCCCACTTTACATATGAAATTGTATTTTTCGCACATGACCACCACATGTCAGTGTTACGAGTTGGTTCAAATATTGAAACTGCAAAATACAATGTGGCAAATCGTCAATATAGCTTCCCCTTCTCCTCTTCTCCATCTGACAAACAAAGGCATCAGGCAGATCGAGCAATTCCTCTGTTTCTTTCCCCATCTTCTCGTTCTTCTTCCTCTCGAGCAATTCCTCTGTTTCTTCCTCTCGGGCGATATGTCGACCTCCTCGTCAGCCCCCCGTTCCACGTGGCCGGTGTATGGTCCAGTGCCGATGACTCGATGCACTGACTGCCCATGGACTGCACCACTGAAGCGGTTGACTTTGAAGGAGGAGAAGAATGGGAACTTTGGGCGCGAGTTCGTCAAATGCGAGAGCAAGCCGGAGGGGCAAGTTAGATCTGAGTTTTCCTCGCATCCTTTATCTCTAATTTCTCAAAAAATCTGTCAGATTTGGATTTAGGTTACATGATTTCGTTTTCAGATCGTGAAGAAATGCCACCATTTCGAGTGGATGGATGATTACATCCAGAGGCTTCAAGGGTCGGGCTTGCTGGATTCGAGGGGGAATGCAATCAGCGAGTCTAATCTGCCCCATGACACTGCCGCTCCGGCAGCAGCAGCGCATCCAGAATACCCGACGGTGGTAGATGTTGAACTGAAGACGGAATTGAAGAAGATGAACAAGAACTTCAAGCATCTGATTGAGTTGAAGAAGCAATCCAATCTGATAGCTTTAGGAATACTTGCTCTAGGAATTTTTTACTTGATGGCCATCTCTCGTTAGAGATGTTTGTGCAACTGTCGATCACTGAATGTATGCAGTTTACTGTTAAGTTTTGACACTTTCAGTTTCGGCAAAAAACAACTACCAGTTCAGTGATAGGATTATTTTGTTAGCTAATAACCTCGAGTATTGGATCATACGACGCACTGGACAAGGAGGGGGAACAGGGAGCAAGGCGCCACTGCAGTTACTGGCGAGAGCGACGCCGTGCTCTGAAGAAAACGACACTGCCGACTGCAACTGAACACTGAACTTTGAAACTAACAGAAACATTGCACACCAACTGTTCGATGAAATGATTTTGGCATGTGGAAAATTTTTCTGGAGCTGATCTTTGGTGAGGTGGTCTTTTGATGCATCCAAAGGCTGCCTGATTTTTCTCAGATTTTTAGGAAAAGAAAACAAATGAATTTCACCAAAAATGGCAAATCTGGTCCAAACTTGCAGCAAGCACATTTTGAAAAATTTGAATTGTGGACAAGTGGATCTTGATGGATCTTGGTTGAGGGTGCTAAGGACTAGTCAGAGGAATTTACTTGGAGTCAAAACTCAAAGGAAATCTGGCAGTTCCTTTGGAAACTCTAAGGTCTAAAATAAATAACAGAAAAGATTTTGAGATAAAATAAATAGAAATAAAATTTAGGGACAGTTGAAACTTGCTGGAAATTGTTGCTTGGCTTGACCCAGAGTAGGGAGGTGGGTTTTAGAAGAAAATTATTTACATAGGCCATGGGGAAGAATTTTTTTGGCTTTCCTTTATGGGTCCCTTCATTTTTTAGAATCAAAGTATTTGCAAACCGCAGTATTATTATGCCTAGCGAACCAATACTTCATGATTAGAAAAAGAGGTCTAAACCTGTTTTTTATATACTTCAAACATAGTGTAGTTAAAACTACACTTTTGACTAAAGCCAAATATCTCAAAGTATTTGATACTTCAATATTTTTGAAAACCAAAGTATTCTTTGAATACCTAAAAAATACAGAGCTCTCAAACCAAAGCCGTGTACAAATGTACAATATGTTCTTATTTTTAGAAGGCATCTATAAACACATCATTTTTAGTTTGTTTGGTTAATTTTTCCCACGCCAATTAGCCGTTTCTAAACTTGGGACAAACAAAATACAAACATAACAAAGCATTAATATAACACACTTAACTTAACTTAGATAGGGTACGGTTGCTAGGGCAACATAAGTTCTTACATAGACACCATAGATAATAGTTAACCTTACATAGATAGCTCGGGCAACACACACACCAAACTAACACTACATACTAGATAGATAGGGTAGCTAGGGCAACACCGCCATGTCTTCACCTTAACCGCCGGCTTCACCGTCTTCTTCGCCGCCGGCTTCAGTACTCCTCCTCCTCACGGCCGTTGTCGCCGAGGTAGTACGGGAGGCTGTGCATGCGGTTGCGAGCGGGGAAGACGTTGTCGAAGTCGGTGAAGATGTTATAGGTCGTGAATGCGATGAACTCGCACCCACACCAATACACCTTGCCGAGCAGGTAGTAGGCATCGAACCTGTTGGTGAAGTGGACGACGAGCCCTACCATTGGAGCGTTGGCGTGGGGACGCTGCTCCACGAGGTTGAACATGGGCGGCGAGCCCGTCGGGAGGTGGTGGAAGCCTGCACGGAGGAACCCCCGTGCAAGCTCAATGCTTCCCCTCCAGCGGGAGAACGCCCACACGTGGAGGGATTCCTCGACGATGACGTGGGCGGGGTACCGCCGTTCCGGCACGGTGGGCGGCGCTTGGAACGTCGGCCTGTTGTACTACATCTTGCTTGCTTCGCTGAGTGGAACGGCTTTGGCTTTTGGGGGAAGAAGAGAAGAAGTTGGAGGTGCAGATGGATCTGTAGAAGAAGAGGCAATGGAGGGCAGTTTAAATAGCCGGGGGAGACGAAGTGGGTACACGCGCAAACGGCCGGCGTAGATCGTGACTCAGTGCGTGCGTGAACCGATGCGATCATCAATGTGTAAACGAGAATCGATGCGAGGGTGCTTTGCGTGCTCTGCGTTGGCGACTGCCTGCCTCCCCCTTCGACGTGCTCTGCGTTGGCGGCTGCCTGCCTCCCATTCACGAGCGTGCATGCAGCCTGCGGCGTGAACCAATGCCTCGACATATGGACGCGACCATGCGTGCAGCCTGCCCCTTCTGCCACCGACACATATGCCTGCGATGCTTGAAACGACGATGCGGAGCGACTTAATCCACCGGCAACCGTGCAGCACGGATCGATGCGTGCGTGTCGGCGTGCATGCATGCGATTAGGTCTAGGTCACTAGATGCGTGCGTGGCGGTGTTCGCATGCATAGCAAGCTACATCGATGCCAAAGTCGGGCATGCATAGCAGGCTGCATCCATCGATAGCAGGCTTTTTTTAATTTATTATCAACAAACTAACGGGCCCGTCCTATTAACACAAACACGGCCCAACCAGCGAAGCCACAGCCACAGTCAACAGAGTCCAACGAGCCCCTAAAAAAACAGAGTCCAACGTGGCCCCACAAGTCAGTTAACGGCCAAGACGGCAAACGTCTGTTATGAACATTTGTGAGAGTTTTAGCTAAGGGAATGGGGAAAAGTGAGCAAAAGTTTGAAGCGTGGGGAAAACTAAGCACAACTAAGGAATTGGGGGCACAGATGGAATAAGCCCTTTTTTATTACGTGTTAAATTTGTCAACAATTTTAGTACATTCAATTACTCTTCCTGTGCATCAGCCATTCAGCACGGTCATGGAAAAATCTAGAGTGGAAACAAGGGCTTCAGAGCAGACAATGCTATCTGACGAAGCGCATGTCTTGCTGGTTACAGATAGCTCCTCAGAGGAGGATTCAGAGACAGATGACCAGTCCTATCCCCCCCCCCCCGAGGTGCATGCTCTAACTTGGCAGGGTTATGTTGCTCATATCTTGCGTATGGTATCTTGCATTGCTATGTCATTTGCTTAGTTTAGACATGCTTTGTGTGAATGCCACATGTTTAGTGTCTAATTACCATATATGTGAATTATGCAATGCCATCTTGTTGCAAGACATTATATATGTGAATTATGCAATGCTATCTTGTTGCAAGGCATTATATATGTGAATTATGCAATGCCATGCTGTTTAGCCAAGCGTCATATATGTGAATTATATCATGCCGTCCTTTTTTTGTATTTCTCATTGCTTTTGTTGACAATGTTTATATATTCAACTGCTTTTCCTGTGCATCAGCCATTTAAATTGGTGATGGAGAATCTGGAGTCAAAACAAGGTCTTGAGAACAGACAATGCTACCTGTTGAAGCAGATATCTTGCTGGTTACAGATAGCTCTTCAGAGGAGGATTCAGAGGCAGATGACCAGTCCTATTATCCCCCTGAGGTGTATGCTCAAACTTGGCAGGGTTATATTACTCATATCATGCATATGTTGTATTGCAATGCTTAGTTTTTACGTCATATACACGATATTGAATGCCATCTCCTTAGTTGACCCATCATATATGTGATTGCCCTCTGCTCACTTCCTTAGTATATAAATCATATATTTGAATTATATCATGCCATGATGTTTACATAGACAGCATGTATCTGAATTATGGCATGCCAACCCATTTTCTAAAGACATAATATACGTATATCATCTCATCCTGTTTACATAGTCATCATATTTTGAATTATGTCATTCTATCCGTGAATTATATCATGCCATCATGTTTCCATCGACGGCATGTTTGTGATTTATGGCATGCCAACCACTTTAATAGACATATCGTATAGTTATATCATGTCATCCTATTTACATAGTCATCATATTCTGAAGTATGTCATTCTATCCTGTTTAGTTAGCCATCATCCATGTGAAATTGTGTCATGCTATCCTGTTTAATTAGCCATCATATATGTGAAATTATGTCCCGCTATTCTGTTTGGTTAGACAACATAAATGTGAATTATTTCATGCCCTGTTTTCTTCCCTACTATCCATTGCACCTGTCTATCTTACAATGTCTGTACATTCAATTACTTTTTTGTTTACCAGCCATTTCAATTGGAGGGGGTGATGGCAGTATCTGTGGGAGTAAAAACACGGTCTTCAGAAAAGATCGTGCTACCTGTCGATGGAGATAGAACCATGGTTGTACTTGCCCAAGAACCAGCCCCACCACACATAACCCAAACTCACGCAGATTGTACCCCTACCCAGTTGGACAGAGAACCAGCTACACCCCTTCTAACCCCAACCCCAGCAGATAGTAACCCAGTTCCCGTTGACACAACTCTTTCTCCACCACAGAGCACCCAAACATGAGCAGTTAGTAAGCAACTGCAGTGCCCAAAGCACGAGGACCACCACTTCGAACCCCAACTCAACGGTTAAAGCAGAAGAAGAATTGTTCTCAGGTCTGGTTCCGTAGCTATGGTTCATACTACTTTGCTCTTGCATCACTGTATTTACTCATAACAACTAATTTCAAATCTGAAGGATGCAATTGAAACTCCAATGGCGCAACAGGTATGTTTTAAACCTGTTTCTTTAACGTGTTTGCTGTTGTAACTTTCTCTATGTTGATTTCAGTTTCAATTGAATAAACAGTTATGTTCTCATGCCATGCACATTACAAGTGTTATTATTGCTGTGTAGTTTCCCACACTTATATTCTGTCTATGCTGCTTTGTCTTAAATAGATATGATTCGAACTGTATCTATCTTGATTTGGCAACATAAACTAAAATGATATAGACCATACAGTGACCATACTACATAGATATATGTTTGTTTCATGCTGTTATCATGTCCACCTTACTACTAAACTGGTTTACCAAAATGAGTTTCATATACTACATTGTAAACCTGTGATGTGTTTGTTTGTTTGTCATTTAGAACGCGGCTAAAATATTGGAGAAGAGTACCCCGTTATGCAATGGTAAAGGAAGTAATGCACATAAGGTTCAAGATAGTGAGACATCCATGTTGGTCTACAAGAAAGCTGATAAAAACTATATTTAAGACACTGAGACAACCCCAAAGTCCTGTCTTGATGTAGTGTTCGAGTTACTGGCTACTACTGCTGGCACCAGCTCTTCGAACTCGCTGCCTGAATTAGTTCGGCTTCTTGAGTCTCAACTTCAAGTTGAAAGACATCGATCAGATGTTATGCGATAGGAAGCCGAAGGACCGAGGAAGTCCCTGTAGAATTCAGATGCATACTTTCTGGTGCAACAACAAGTGCTAGAGGATTTAAGCGCCAAACAAGAGAAGTTAATAAGCTTGCTAAGCATCTTGCCAGCATTATGGGTACCCAGGGTATTGTTTCTTGAGCTCTTCTGAAGTGGTTTCAGTTCTGGACTTGTTTTGCTGCAACGTTTATATGCTGCTTTGTTCCCTATATTTGCACTGGTGGCAAACTTTGATGCCCCGTGGATGTAATATGTGTAATAGCCATGATAGCCTAGCGTAAGTTGCTTGCTAATTTATTTCCTTATTGTCCTTTTTATTTGTTTTCTTGTAGTCAGTGCAGTTCTTTTTTCGCGGTTTGCTAGTGGCCGCAATAACCTACTTTTTAAAACTAGGCCACAATAACCATGGGCTACATATTTACTGTAGTTAACATGGGCCTCCTATGGTCCGTAGAAACAATGGGCCTTCTACAGGGCGTAGAAACAATGGGTCTTATATGGGCCGTAGACACGATGGCCCTTCTACGGGCCGTATCATCAATGGGCCTTCTATGGGCTGTATGATCGGTTGGCCAAACATGGGCCAATAACAGACCACATTATGGCCATAAATGGGCTAGAGTTGAAATCGTTTGTTCATGGGCCGACCATAACGGGCCGTCGTTAATCAGCCGTATTTGATGACGCTATGAAAACGACCGAACATATTAACGGGCCACAAACGGGCCGACTGTAACCACGGGCTGAATTTGGCCCACAAGCAGAAAGTGACAGTAACGGGCCGTAAGTAAATGAATGCTGGAAATGAGCCCAAGAATAAATGGGCCCTGAGAAGGCCGAAAGATAACATGGGCTGGAAACGGCCCAACGGAATAATGGGCCGCTAATGGGTATAAAGTGATACACTGTTCATTATGGGCCAGTTTCACCACGTGTCGTTAATGGTTATAAAGTGATACACTGTTCATTACGGCCCAGTTTTACCACCGACCGTTAATGGCCCGAGAGTTACTAAGGGCCTCATATGGGCCGAAAGACGTCATGGGCCATACATGGGCCGGAAGTTAAAATGGGCTGGAATTATATTGGATGGCCTAGATGACGCTACTGGGCCTAATCCAGATAGGCCGTAAACGGGCCCTGGGTTAGCGGGTTGTAAATGGGCTATATGCGAACATGCCGTTAATAGGCTTGCCGTGGGTCAGCCCGCCACCTTATGACCAAGTCAAACGGGCCGGCGTTTTCACAGGAATGGGCCTCTGTTAGGCCGTGCCATGTGTCGACGTATCATATGCGCTTTGGGTCCAATGAGTGGATGACATCTGTCCCAACGGTGAGCCGACACGTGTTTCTTCCAGCCAATGATGATTTTACACGTGGAAAATCCCCATTGGTCGGGGCTGTTAATGGGTTATCGGATCCAAAACCGGACCGATAGCTTAACGACGTTCTGTTACAGTGGATGCCACGTGTCGGTCGCCCTTGACGAAAGCACTTTTGTGACGCATGGTTTATCGTCATGGAAGTGGACACTTCCGTGATGATAAATTTGGTAATGTCATGGAACACTTCTACAACAGCACAGGTATGACTATCTTGATTTTGTCATAAAATCGTCATGGATGTACATGCATGACAGAAAACGTGACCTACTGCGACAAACACGTATCATCACGAAAGTGTATTTTTTGTAGTGATGTATCTTGCAAATCTCTATGTCTCCCTCCTTGACTTGATGCGGATGGAATTGAAGCGTCTCTTGATGTGCTTGGTTCTCTTGTGAAATCTGGATTCCTTTGCCAAGGCAATTGCACCAGTATTGTCACAAAAGATTTTCATTGGACCCGATGCACTAGGTATGCCACCTAGATCGGATATGAACTCCTTCATCCAGACTCCTTCATTTGCTGCTTCCGAAGCAGCTATGTATTCCGCTTCACAAGTATATCCCGCCACGATGCTCTGTTTGGAGCTGCACCAACTAACAACTCCATCATTCAATATAAATATGTATCCGGTTTGTGACTTAGAGTCATCTGGGTCAGTGTGAAAGCTTGCATCGACGTAACCGTTTACGACGAGCTCTTTGTCACCTCCATAAACAAGAAACATATCCTTAGTCCTTTTCAGGTATTTCAGGATGTTCTTGACCGCTGTCCAGTGATCCACTCCTGGATTACTTTGGTACCTCCCTGCTAAACTAATAGCAAGGCACACATCAGGTCTGGTACACAACACTCCATACATGAGAGAGCCTATGGCTGAAGCATAGGGAACATCTTTCATTTTCTCTCTATCTTCTGAAGTGGTCAGGCATTGAGTCTGACTCAACTTCACACCTTGTACACAGGCAAGAACCCTTTCTTTGCTTGATCCATTTTGAACTTCTTCAAAACTTTATCAAGGTATGTGCTTTGTGGAAGTCCAATTAAGCGTCTTGATCTATCTCTATAGATCTTGATGCCCAATATATAAGAAGCTTCACCGAGGTCTTTCATTGAAAAATTCTTATTCAAGTATCCTTTTATGCTATTCAGAAATTCAGTATCATTTCCGATCAACAATATGTCATCTACATATAATATTAGAAATGCTACAGAGCTCCCACTCACTTTCTTGTAAATACGGGCTTCTCTAAAACTCTGTATAAAACCATATACTTTGATCACACTATCAAAGCGTATATTCCAACTCCGAGATGCTTGCACCAGTCCATAAATGGATCACTGGAGCTTGCACACTTTGTTAGCACCTTTTGGATCGACAAAACCTTCTGGTTGCATCATATACAACTCTTCTTTAAGATATCCATTAAGGAATGCAGTTTTGACATCCATTTGCCAAATTTCATAATCATAAAATGCAGCAATTGCTAACATGATTCAGACAGACTTAAGCATCGCTACAGGTGAGAAGGTCTCATCGGAGTCAACTCCTTGAACTTGTCAAAAACCTTTCGCAACAAGTTGAGCTTTGTAGACAATAACATTACCGTCAGCGTCAGTCTTCTTCTTGAAGATCCATTTATTCTCTATGGCTTGCCGATCATCGGGCAAGTCAACCAAAGTCCACACTTTGTTCTCATACATGGATCACATCTTAGATTCCATGGACTCAAGCCATTTCGCAGAATCTGGGCTCATTATCGCTTCCTCATAGTTCGTAGGTTCGTCATGGTCAAGTAACATGACTTCCAGGACAGAATTACCGTACCACTGTGGTGCGGATCTTACTCTGGTTAACCTACGAGGTTCGGTAGTAACTTGATCAAAAGTTTCATGATCATCATCATTATCTTCCTCACTAATTGGTGTAGGAATCACTGGAACTGATTTTTGTGATGAACTACCTTCCAATAAGGGAGCGGGTACAGTTACCTCATCAAGTTCTACTTTCCTCCCACTCACTTCTTTTGAGATAAACTCCTTCTCTAGAAAGGATCCATTCTTAGCAACGAATATCTTGCTTTCGGATCTATGATAGAAGGTGTACCCAACAGTTTCCTTTGGGTATCCTATGAAGACACATTTCTCCGATTTGGGTTCGAGCTTATCAGGTTGAAGCTTTTTCACATAAGCATCGCAACCCCAAACTTTAAGAAACAACAACTTGGGTTTCTTGCCAAACCACAATTCATATGGTGTTGTCTCAACGGATTTAGATGGTGCCCTATTTAACGTGAATGCAGCCGTCTCTAAAACATAACCCCAAAACGATAGCGGTAAATCAGTAAGAGACATCATAGATTGCACCATATCCAATAAAGTGCGGTTACGACGTTCGGACACACCATTACGCTGTGGTGTTCCGGGTGGCGTGAGTTGCGAAACTATTCCGCATTGTTTGAAATGAAGACCAAACTCGTAACTCAAATATTCACCTCCACGATCAGCTCGTAGAAACTTTATTTTCTTGTTACAATGATTTTCCACTTCACTCTGAAATTCTTTGAACTTTTCAAATTTTCAGACTTATGTTTCATCAAGTAGATATACCCATATCTTCTCAAATCATGTGTGAAGGTCATAAAATAACGATACCTGCCACGAGCATCAACACTCAATGGACTGCATACATCAGTATGTATTATTTCCAACAAGTCTGTTGCTCGCTCCATTGTTCCGGAGAATGGAGTCTTAGTCATCTTGCCCATGAGGCATGGTTCGCAAGCATCAAGTGATTCATAATCAAGTGATTCCAAAAGCCCATCAGCATGGAGTTTCTTCATGCGCTTTACACCAATATGACCTAAACGACAGTGCCACAAATAAGTTGCACTATCATTATTAAACTTATATCTTTTGGTTTCAATACTATGAATATGTGTATCACTACTATCGAGATTTAACAAAAATAGACCACTCATCAAGGGTGCATGACCCTAAAAGATATTACTCATATAAATAGAACAACCATTATTCTCCGATTTAAATGAATAACCATCTCGCATCAAACAAGATCCAGATATAATGTTCATGCTTAACGTTGGCACCAAATAACAATTATTCAGGTCTAATACTAATCCCGAAGGTACATGTAGAGGTAGCGTGCCTACGATGATCACATCGACTTTGGAATAGTTTCCCACGTGCATCGTCATCTCGTCCTTAGCCAATCTTCGCTTAATCCGTAGCCCCTGTTTCGAGTTGCAAATGTGAGAAACAGAACCAGTATCAAATACCCAGGCGCTACTACGAGCATTAGTAAGGTACACATCAATAACATGTATATCAAATATACCTTTCACTTTGCCATCCTTCTTATTCGTCAAATAGTTGGGGCAGTTCCGCTTCCAGTGACCCCTTTGCAGGAGAAGCACTCAGTCTCAGGCTTAGGTCCAGACTTGGGCTTCTCCACTTGAGCAGCAGCTTGCTTGTCGTTCTTCTTGAAGTTCCCCTTCTTCCCTTTGCCCTTTTTCTTGAAACTAGTGGTCTTGTTAACCATCAACACTTGATGCTCCTTCTTGATTTCTACCTCCGCAGCCTTTAGCATTGCGAAGAGCTCGGGAATTGTCTTATCCATCCCTTGCATATTATAGTTCATCACGAAGCTTTTGTAGCTTGGTGGCAGTGATTGAAGAACTCTGTCAATGACACTATCAACCGGAATATTAACTCCCAGCTGAGTCAAGTGATTGTGGTATCCAGACATTATGAGTATATGTTCACTGACAGAACTATTCTCCTCCATTTTGCAGCTGTAGAACTTATTGGAGACTTCATATCTCTCAATTCGGGCATTTTCTTGAAATATTAACTTTAACTCCTAGAACATCTCATATGCTCCATGACGTTCAAAACATCGTTGAAGTCCCGGTTCTAAGCCGTAAAGCATGGCACACTGAACTATCGAGTAGTCATCAACTTTGCTCTGCCAGGCGTTCACAACATCTGGTGTTGCTCCTGCAGCGGGTATTGCACCTAGCGGTGCTTCCAGGACGTAATTTTTTTGTGCAGCAATGAGGATAATCCTCAAGTTACGGACCCTGTCCGTGTAGTTGCTACCATCATCTTTCAACTTAGCTTTCTCTAGGAACATATTAAAATTCAACGGAACAGTAGCAAGGGCCATTTATCTACAACAACATAGACATGCAAAATACTATCAGGTACTAAGTTCATGATAAATTAAAGTTCAATTAATCATATTACTTAAGAACTCCCACTTAGATAGACATCCCTCTAATCATCTAAGTGATCACGTGATCCATATCAACTAAACCATGTCCGATCATCACGTCAGATGGAGTAGTTTTCAATGGTGAACATCACTATGTTGATCATATCTACTATATGATTCACATTTGACCTTTCGGTCTCAGTGTTCCGAGGCCATATCTGCATATGCTAGGCTCGTCAAGTTTAACCTGAGTATTCTGCATGTGCAAAACTGACTTGCACCCGTTCTATGTGAAAGTAGAGCTTATCACACCCGATCATCACGTGGTGTCTCGGCACGACGAACTATAGCAACGGTGGATACTCAGGGAGAACAATTGTACCTTGAAATTTAGTGAGAGATCATCTTATAATGCTACCGCCATACTAAGAAAAATAAGATGCATAAAGGATAAACATCACATGCAATCAATATAGGTGATATGATATGGCCATCATCATCTTGTGCCTTTGATCTCCATCTCCAAAGCACCATCATGATCACCATCGTCACCGGCTTGATACCTTGATCTCCATCGAAGCATCGTTGTCATCTCGCCAACTATTGCTTCTACGACTATCGCTACCGCTTAGTGATAAAGTATAGCAATTACATGGCAATTGCATTTCATAGAATAAGGCGACAACCATATGGCTCCTGCGAGTTGCCGATAACTGTTACAAAACATGAGCATCTCATACAACAAATTATATATCACCACGTCTTGACCATATCACATCACAGCAAGCCCTGCAAAAGCAAGTTAGACGTCCTCTACTTTGTCGTTGCAAGTTTTACATGGCTGCTAAGGGCTTCTAGCAAGAACCGTTCTTACCTACGCATCAAAACCACAACGATTTTTCGTCAAGTGTATTGTTTTAACCTTCAACAAGGACCGGGCGTAGTCAAACTCGATTCAACTAAAGCTGGAGAAACAGACACCCATTAGCCATCTATGTGGGAAGCACGTCAGTAGAACCAGTCTCATGAACACTGTCATGTAATGTCGGTCTGGGCCGCTTGTAACGCCCCGGACACACCCGCCGGTGGTCGTTACTCCTGGCGGGATCTAGACTGGCCCCACAGATCAATACTAGTCTTTTCTGCGCACTTTGTCCTCACTCGTGCGCACCCGGGAGCAACTTCCCGGTCGGTCACCCATCCTGACACTACTCCAAGCTGAGCACGCTTAACTTTGGAGTTCTGTGCGAATGGGCTCCCGGAAAAGAAGGAATTCCTTATTGATATGAGTAGTCTATCATCCCTAATACGCCAGGCTATCACATACACCCCCACTCAGAGGAACCGACGTCCTCGTCGGGCCACAGGAACGTTCCCTCTTGGCACAAACGTCTGTGCTTCCAGTCCGGTACATGTGCCATGCCGGGTGCCACGACGGGTCACAAACGTCATGAACAACATGACCACACACCTGTCCGCAACCATCCGTGTAACCGCGAGGGTCGGCTCTGATACCAACTTGTAACGCCCCAGACACACCCGCCGGTGGTCGTTACTCCTGGCGGGATCTAGACTGGCCTCACAGATCAATACTAGTCTTTTCTGCGCACTTTGTCCTCACTCGTGCGCACCCGGGAGCAACTTCCCGGTCGGTCACCCATCCTGACACTACTCCAAGCTGAACACGCTTAACTTTGGAGCTCTGTGCGAATGGGCTCCCGGAAAAGAAGGAATTCCTTATTGATATGAGTAGTCTATCATCCCTAATAAGCCAGGCTATCACACCGCTTCATCCAACAATACCACCAAATCAAAGTAAGACATGCTGGTAAGCAGTATGACTATAATCACCCACAACTCATTGTGTTCTACTCGTGCATATAACATCTACACATAGACCTGGCTCGGATGCCACTGTAGGGTAACGTAGTATTTCAAAAAAATTGCGTACGATCACGCAAGATCTATCTAGGAGAAGCATAGAAACGAGTGGGGAGAGTGTGTCCACGTACCCTCGTGGACCGAAAGCGGACGCGTTTAGTAACGCGGTTGATGTAATCGAACGTCTTCGCGATCCAACCGATCCAAGTACCGAACGCACGGCACCTCCGCGATCTACACACATTCAACTCAGTGACTTCCCTCGAACTCTTGATCCAGTTGAGGCTGAGGGAGAGTTTGTCAGCACGACGGCGTGGTGATAGTGATGATGAAGTTATCGACGCAGGGCTTCGCCTAAGCACTACGACAATATGACCGAGGTGGAAAACTGTGGAGGGGGCACCGCACACGGCTAAAGATCAACTTGTATGTCCATGGGGTGCCCCTCCCCCTTATATAAAGGAGGGGAGGAGGAGGCCGACAGGCCCTAAGGGGCGTGCCCAAAGGGGGGAATCCTACTCCAAGTAGGAATCGCCCCCCCTTTTCCTAGTCCAAGTAGGAGAAGAAGGAAGGAGAGTGAGAGGGAGAGGGAAAGAGGGGCCGCGCCCCCTCCCCTAGTCCTATTCGGACTCCCCTTGGGGGGGCTCCACCTCCTAGCTGCTGCCCTCTATCTCCCCTAAGGCCCACTAAGGCCCATTACTTCCCTGGGGGGTTTCGGTAACCCCTTCGGCACTCTGGTTTTATCCAAAACTATCCGGAACACTTCTGGTGTCTGAATAACATGGTCCAGTATATCGACCTTTATGTCTCGACCATTTCGAGACCCCTCGTCATGTCCGTGATCTCATCCGGGACTCCAAACAACCTTCGGTACATCAAATCACATAACTCATAATACGAATCGTCATCGAACGTTAAGCGTGCGGACCCTACGGGTTTGAGAACTATGTAGACATGACCGAGACACATTTCCGGTCAATAACCGAGAGGGCCCAGAGATACCTCCCCGACAATTGGAGTGACAAATCCTAATCTCGATCTATGCCAACTCAACAAACACCATCGGAGACACCTGTAGAGCATATTTATAATCACCCAGTTACGTTGTGGCGTTTGATACCACACTAAGTGTTCATCCGGTATTCGGGAGTTGCATAATCTCATAGTCATACGAACATGTATAAGTCATGAAGAAAGCAATATCAATAAACTAAATGATCATAGTGCTAAGCTAACGGATGGGTCTTGTCCATCACATCATTCTCTAATGATGTGATCCCATTCATCAAATGACAACACATGTCTATGGCTAGGAAACTTAACCATCTTTGATTAACGAGCTAGTCTAGTAGAGGCATACTAGGGACACTCTATTTGTCTATGTATTCACACATGTACCAAGTTTTCAGTTAATACAATTCTAGCATGAATGATAAACATTTATCATGATATAAGGAAATATAAATAACAACTTTATTATTGTCTCTAGGGCATATTTCCTTCAGTTACATGGTATGAAATCTGCTATTTTGGAGAATCGGTCTACAACAACAAAGACGGAATCCTTTCCATTGCGAGTTCTAGTTAAACCAAGCACGAAATCTATACTAATATCCTCCCATGGTTGATATGGAATCAGAAGTGGCATATGTAAACCATGCGATTGTGCTTTTGACTTAGCTTTGCGACATGCAGAGCATTTGTTGGTGAAGCGTGCCATGTAGCGGAACATCTTTGGCCAAAAGTACTTGAAGGAGAGTGTGGCGAAGGTCTTATCGCATAAAAATGTCCCATGAGTTCACCGCCGTGAGCCTCTTGCAAAAGCAACAAACGAAGAGAAGACTCGGGTATACAAAGTTTGTTAGCGCGCATAAGGTAGCCATCTTTGAGATAGAAATTCTCCCAGCAAGTATGAGTAAGACATTTGGCATAAGGGAGTGCAAAAGAAGGATCATTCGCATAAAGATCTCTAATATGCTCAAAGCTAATCACATTCAACTCTAGTTGCGTAACAAGCATGCATATGCGGGAAAGAGCATCCGCCACAACATTTTCTTTGCCCTTAATGTACTTGATCACATAAGGAAAAGATTCAATAAATTCACTCCATTTAGCATGCTGTTTATTCCACTTAGTTTGACCTTTTAAATACTTAAGTGTCTCATGATCGGTATGTATGACAAATTCATGTGGGCGAAGATAATGCTCCCAAACATGCAATACTCGCACTAAAGAATACAATTCTTTGTCATATATAGGATAATTAAGTTGAGCACCAGAATTTTTTTCGCTAAAATATGCAACGACTCGCTTTTCTGGCATCAAAACTCTACCAATACCATGACCGCTAGCATCACAATGAACCTCAAAAGTTTTGGTGAAATCGGGTAAAGCAAGAATTGAGGCATGTGTAAGCAAAGATTTGAGCTCATCAAATGCGGTAGATTGAGTTGGTCCCCAAACAAAAGGTGCATTTTTCTTACTCAAGGCATGCAATAGTGCGATAATAGTGCTAAAATATTTCACAAAGCAACGATAAAAACCCGCTAGGCCAAGAAAACTACGCACTTGTTGCAAATTAGTGGGTTGATGCCAAGTTTTAATTGCTTCAATTTTAGACTCATCTACATGAACTCCCTTGGAAGAGACAAAAAAGCCTAGGAAAATGATCTTGTCAACACCAAAAGTGCATTTATCCATATTAGCTTAGAGACGTTCTTTTCGAAGCGTTTGCAAAACGACCCTAATATGATTCACATGCTCTTTGAGGGATTTGCTAAACACAAGGATGTTGTCAAAATAGACCACAACAAACACACCAATGTAAGGGCGAAGCACATAACGCATGAGACACATAAAAGTACCGTGTGCTTCCGATAAACCCATAGGCATAACTAACCACTCATACAACCCAAATTTTATTTTGAAAGCGGTTTCCCATTCATCACCCTCTTGTATGCGTATTTGATAGTAACCACTTTTAAGATCAATTTTTGAGAAAATAGTGTCACCACTAAGCTCATCTAGCATATCATCAAGGCGTGGAATGGGATGCATATATCGAACGGTGATAACATTGATAGGTCTATAATCGGAACACATGCGAAAGCTATCGTCTTGTTTTGGCACAAGAATGACCGGTACGGCACATGGACTCAAACTTTCACGCACATTTCCATGGTGTAAGTGCATCTAGTGCCACCCCTAGTTGGTTTTGGAGTATTGACGACAAACCTGGTTGAGGGACTAATGTGTTTGTGAGAATTGCAGGATAACACAGGTAGTAGTACCTCATTGATTCGGTTTACCTACCGGAGATGACCCCTAAAAATGTATGAAGACATTGAAGACAGTGGTGGTATATGAACATATTCACATTGAAGACTATGACATGAGAAGACATTGAGTGAAGACTGTGGAGCACGAAGACTTAGTTTTTTCGTTGTTTCCTTTTCTTCTTTGTTGAGTCATAGGAACCACCGTACTGTTAAGTGGGGTCCAAGTGAACAAAGTCAGAGTGACTGAAGTGATGCTCAACCAAATCCTATGTCTTCGAGCGAAGACAATGAGAGAAAATCTTATCCAGAGCTGGATGAGTCAGCTTTGCTTGTAGCCCAAGTAAAGTTGTCGTGTGTGTTTGAAATCTGACCGTTGGAACACGTGTAAGTTCCTTAGTGACCCAGGGTCATTTCGGACAAATCAGGTCGGGTTGCCTAGTGGCTATAAATAGCCCACCCCCTACACCATAAATTGGTGGCTGCTCAGAGTTAGTGCATGGCTTTTGTCGTTTTGAGAGCAACCCACCTCAAAGATTTTGAGAGAGAGAGAAATCCTTGCGAGGACAAAGCCCAAACACCCAGAGCCAAAGAGTGTTAGGCATCACTGAAGTCTTGCTGTCTGTGTGACCTGAAGACTTATTACACTTGAGGACTGTGAATCCTCCAGCCGGTTAGGAGTCGCATTCTGAGCATCCAAGAGTCATTGTGGATCGCTAGTGAACGAAGTCTGTGAAGGTTTGTAAGTCTACCTTGAAGACTTACCAGAGTAATTGGGCGAGGACTGGGTGTCCTTAGCTCAAGGGGAATAAGGTGAAGACGCGGTCTTCTGAGTTGAATCTCAGCCTCCCTAACCAGACGTACAGTTGTCACAACAACTGGAACTGGTCCAACAAATCCTGTGTCCTCAACAAGTGACTGGTTCTATCCTCTCCCTCTCTTTACTTACATTTTGTCTTCGTGTAGTCATTGCCTACTTGCATCACCTGTTTGACTTCACAATGTGACTACTATCATTGTTTGGCTTCATACTATCTTCCACCCTGATCTTTACTACCAAGCTGTTATTAGTCATCGTGATTTCACTTCATTGCTTACTGGACTATGGCTTGCTTTATGCAGTCTACCTTCCGTTGCATATCAATAGGTTCATTCCTTGTGTTTGTCTTTGAAACTTTCATGTTTTGAAGACTTACCTAAAAGTCGCCTATTCACCCCCCTCTAGTCGATAACTAGCACTTTCAATTGGTATCAGAGCAAGGTACTCCCTTGTTCTGTGTGATTCGGTTTAACCACCTGGAGTTTTAGCTATGTCGACTGCAGGGATAATCAAAGTCTCTGCTGCTTCCCCCGTCTTTGATGGAACTGAATATCCCTACTGGAAGAATAAGATGTGCATGCATCTTGAAGCCATTGATGTCGACCTCTGGTATGTCGTCAAGAATGGCGTTCCCAAGACTGGTGAAGGTGTCACCCCTGCTGATGTCAAGAAGTTCATCCAACTGGATTCTACTGCCAAGAACATCATCTGTGGTCATCTGACCAAAGGACTGTATGGCCGTGTGAGTGCTCTGGAAACGTCGAAGCTAGTCTGGGACTGGCTCTCCAAGGTCAACGAAGGCGTCTCAACCGAGAGAGATCGAAGGATCAGTGTTCTTCGCAACCTCTTCCACCGTTTCAATACAAATGACAATGAAAATGTCCAGCTCATGTTTGATCGCCTCACTGACATCAGGAATGAGCTTCGTGCTCTCGGCGCTACTGAGATTATGAAGCATGAAATCGTCAAGACGCTACTGAGATCACTTGACAGCTCCTTTGACACCCTTGCCCTCATGATACAAGAATGCCCTGACTTCAAGACACTCGATCAATCTGATATACTTGAGAGGCTCAACACACATGAGTTCCAGCTATCTGAGAAAAGAGATATCTATGGTCCCAATTATGGCCGAACTCGCGCTTTGAAGGAAAAAGCTGTTTCCTCATCCGAAGAAGAATCTGACTGTAGTTCTGATGATCCTAAAGACAATGGAAAGGAACTTGCTATGCTTGTGAAGAAGTTCCAGAAGTTCACTAAGAAGAAGGGCTTCAGAAAGTCTTCACGATCCAGCTCAAGAAATGATGAAGCTTCCACTCATGACAACAAGAAGAGAACATGTCACAAGTGCAAGAAACCTGGACACTACATCTCTGAGTGTCCACAGTGGGACAATGAGAAGAAGAAGAAGAAGAAGAAGAAGAGCAAGGAATATGATTCTGATGACAAGAAAAAGAAGAAATCCTCAAAGTCTTCTTCCAAGTCCTCATCCAAATCTTCATCCCATAAGAAGAACTCATTTGGCAAGGCTTGTGCTTTTGTTGGCAAGGAAATGGATTTAAAAGGGGAGTCTGCTTCAGATGAGGCAGAGGTGGAGTTTGAGGAGGAGTCCGACCCTGGTGTTGCAAGTCTGGCTCTAGCCAGAGCCTACGTTGCCAAGTCAATCTTCAACACTGAAGACAATGGCTCCGTCACCAACGCTGAAGCTAATGACAAGGACGACTCTGCTCCCACCTACTGCTTCATGGCACGCGGTGCCAAGGTAAAATCACGTGATGCTTACTTTCAAACATCAAGTGAAGATGACTCTGATTGTGAATCCAAACCCAGCTACAAAACACTTGCTAAAATTGCAACTGAACAACAAAAAGCTATGGAACATACTCAAAAACTGTTAGACAAAAGCGATGACCTGTTGGACGCGGAAATGACCCGTTCACAGTCCTTAGTTGAAGACATAAAAAATCTTCATGCTAAGTACCAAGAACTTGAAAGTCGTCATGAAACGCTCTCAACCACTCATGAAAAGCTCTCCTACGATTATCTACAAAGGAAGCAAGAGCTTGAGAAATTGAGAGCGGATCATGAAGATCTTCATAAAGAGAATGAGTCACTTCGCGCTCAACAGATCAGTTCCGCTCAGGAAGGATTTGAACCACCATGTCTAAAATGCCTTGAGCGTCACAACGCTACCTTTGTTGCTGAATGTTCTACTGTTGCTACTGTTGCATTGTCTTCAACTGTTGATGTGGTAACTAACCCCTCTGCTGAGGATACCACTACTATTGCTGATGAAAATGCTAGGTTGAAGACATTGCTTGAAACAGGGATGTACAAAAGTCTGAAAGGGCATCAGACACTGTGCGATGTCCTCAAAAAGCATATTCTGAACTGAAACCCTAGGAAAGAGGGTGTTGGGTTCGAGAGGAAAATGAATGTTGATGGTTCCTACTGGAAACTTGAGCAGTACCAAAAACCACTTGGGTTGCTGCAAAGGGACCTTCAGTGGACCCATCCACCTTATCTGGCTTTACCTATGCTAACCCCATTATCATTGATGAATCCTTTGATGCAAACTATAAACTGTTTAAGAACCAGAATGGTGAAGTGTTTGCCAGGTATATTGGAACTAACTGCAGGAATGGGCCACCTATGAAGAAGATCTGGGTTCCCAAAAGCTGTCTTGAGAATCTTCCAGTGAATTTCATCATGACACCACCTGGGAAGAAGACAAACCCCAGGCCTAAGGCTTCATATGGTCCAAAGGCTTCATACAGACAGAGGACTCACCTGAGTCACCCTAACGCTAATGTTTTGCAGGGAAACCATACTCAGACTTATGAATATGATCGTGTGTCTTCAAAACGATATGTTCATAGAACTAAGAACTTTTCTGCTTATTCATATGAGTATCATTCATCTCCTGCAAGGCTATTTGCTAGGGCTCCAAAGCCAAAGTTCTTAGATGATGCACTTAGACTCATTGCTTCTAAGCCACCCCTGAAGATGTGGGTGGTTAAGAAGAATTAACTTTCTTTTGCAGGGAAAGGTCTCTAGCCTGAAATCAAAGGCGTCTGATGCTATTGTTGGGGACCTAAAACATCTTGTAGGGCGCAAGATCAAATGCCCAAATGGTCTCACTATGTATTTTGTTCGTGAATTGTTTGCCATATCCCATCAGTCCTAATCTTGATCTGAGCTTCAATAATCCTCTTGCCCGTAAAATGTTTATGCTTCACACATCTCTTGGTGAGGCCTATCCCCCTGAGTCTATTGTAGGGTATGACACCTCATGCTTCAGAATGGATTATGGATAGCGGATACACTAATCATATGACTGATGATCGAAGTCTTCTCATGGACTCAACTTTACGTCCATCTGACAAGAGTCACATCACATTCGCTGACACTGGTAAAAGCAAGGTATTGGGTCTAGGTAGAGTTGCAATCTCAAAGGATCAGCACATGGATAAAGTGATGCTTGTTGAATCCCTTGGTTTCAACTTAATGTCTGTCTCAATGCTTTGTGACTTGAACATGATTCTAATATTTGGAAAATATAGTTGCCTTGTACTAATGGAATCTGACAAGTCTCTAGTCTTTGAAGGGTACCGAAAAGATGATCTGTACATGGTAGATTTCTCAGCAGGGCCACAGCTTGCCGTATGTCTTCTTGCAAAAGCTTCAGAATGCTGGCTCTGTCATCGAAGGCTAGGGCATGCTGGCATGAGGAACTTACACACTCTCGTCAAGAAGAAGCATGTCATAGGCATCGAGGGCGTCAAGTTCAAGAAGGATCATTTGTGCGGTGCCTGCAAAGCTGGAAAGATGACTAGGGCCAAGCATCCCTCGAAGACAATCATGACGACATCTCAAACCTTCGAGCTACTACACATGGACTTATTTGGCCCTACTCACTACTCTACCCTCACAACAACTGCTTGTCTCTATGGCTTCATCATTGTTGATGATTACTCAAGATATACGTGGGTGCACATAGTTCTCTACAAGACTGAAGTGCAGGATGTCTTCAGACGCTTCGCCAACCGTGCCATGAACAACTATGGCGTTAAGATCAAGCATATCAGGAGTGAGAATGGCACTGAGTTCAAGAACACCGGCCTCGATCTTTACTTGGATACAATAGGGATCACTCATGAGTTCTTAGCTCCATACACACCTCAACAGAATGGCATCATGGAGCGCAAGAACAAAACCCTTATTGAGATGGCTCAAACGATGCTCGATGAATACAAGACACCAAGAAAATTCTGGCCTGAATCTATTGACACCGCATGCCATGTCATCAACCGTGTTTATATTCACAAGCTTCTAAATAAAACATCCTATGAACTCCTCACCGGCAAGAAGCCAAATGTCAGTTACTTCAGAGTGTTTGGTGCAAAGTGCTGGATCAAGGATCCACATCACAAATCAAAATTTGCTCCGAAAGCACATGAAGGTTTTATGCTCGGCTACGAAAAATACTCGCACTCCTACAGATTTTTCAACCTCTTCCTCTATAAAATTGTTGAAACTGTGGATGTACAGTTCGATGAAACCAATGGCTCGCAAAGAGAGCACTTGCCTAATGCGCTAGATGAAGCTTTACCCAGTGAATCTATCAAGCTAATGGGAACTGGTGAAATCATGCCATCTGAAGCACAACCTGAAAAGGAACTTATCATTTCTGCACCTAATCAACCTGAAGACAATGCTCAGCCTGAAGACAATCCCTCCAATGATGACAATGATCAGCAAGAACAAAATCTTCGTCCAGTCCATCTGCGTGTTGCAAATGAAGTACAGATTGAGAGGATAATTGACAGCATCAATGCGCCTGGTCCACTTACTCGTTCAAGAGCAACACAACTAGCAAATTTCTGTGGGCACTTTGCATTTGTCTCAATATCTGAACCCAAGAAAGTTGTTGAAGCCTTTATGGAACCAGAATGGATTCAAGCTATGCAAGAAGAGCTTCAACAATTCAAGCTGAAGAATGTCTGTGAATCTGTTAAGCGTCCTGATCCTCGCAAGCACAACACAATAGGCACAAAATGGATATATCGCAACAAGCAAGATGAGCATGGTCAAGTTGTCAGAAACAAGGATCGTCTCGTTGCTCAAGGATACACTCAAGTTGAAGGGATTGACTTCGATGAAACATTTGCTCCCGTGGCTAGGCTTGAAGCTATTCGCATACTACTAGCCTATGCAAATCATCACAACATCTTGCTATATCAAATGGATGTGAAGAGTGCATTTCTCAACGGCAGGATTGAAGAAGAAGTGTATGTTGCACAACCTCCAGGCTTTGAAGATCCAAAACATCCTGATATGGTGTACAAGCTGAACAAAGCACTGTATGGCCTCAAACAAGCTCCTCGCGCTTGGTATGACACGCTCAAAGACTTCCTGAAGAGCAAAGGCTTCAAACCTAGTTCCCTGGATCCCACACTCTTCACGAAGACATATGATGGTGAACTGTTTGTGTGCCAAATATATGTGGATGACATTATCTTCGGCTGCACCAACCAGAAATACAGTGATGAGTTTGGACACATGATGCAAGAGCAATATCAGATGTCCATGATGGGTGAGCTGAAGTTCTTCCTTGGTCTTAGAATTCGTCAGCAAAGAAATGGCATTTCCATATCTCAAGAGAAATATCTCAAAGATTGCCTGAAGAAGTTTGGAATGCAAGATTGCAAAGGTTACACGACGCCAATGCCAGCTAAACACCATCTGGGTCCCGACGACAATGGTAAAGAGTTTGATCAAAAGTTATACCGCTCCATGATTGGTTCTTTACTTTACCTATGTGCATCTAGGCCAGATATTATGCTTAGTGTTTGCATGTGTGCTCGATTCCAAGCGGCACCAAAGGAATCGCATCACTTAGATGTGAAGCGAATTCTTTGATATTTGGCTTACACCCCAACATTAGGATTATCGTATCCAAAGGGATCAGAGTTTGATCTGGTTGGATTCTCGGATGCTGATTATGCTGGTGACAAGGTGGATCGCAAGTCTACATCAGGCACATGTCATTTTCTGGGACGATCACTTGTCTGTTGGTCTTCAAAGAAGCAGAGCTGTGTATCACTCTCCACTGCTGAATCTGAATACATTGCTGCTGGATCTTGTTGCGCTCAGCTCCTATGGATGAAGCAAACTCTCAAGGACTATGGCATCCATCTGAAACGAGTACCACTCGACTGCGACAATGAAAGCGCCATCAAGATTGCCAACAACCCCGTTCAGCACTTGATGACAAAGCATACTGAAATTCGCCATCACTTTCTCAGTGATCATGTCATGAAGGAAGATATTGATATCATACACGTCAACACTGATGAGCAACTGGCAGATATCTTCACAAAGCCCTTGGATGAGAAAAGGTTTTGCAAGTTACGGTGTGAGCTAAATATCTTGGAATCCTCAAATGTCCTGTGATCAGGCACACATCCTAACACTTATGCATATTGATGACTTAGATGTGCAACACACGAAGTAAAGTATATCTTCAATCAATGAAGACTTACATTCTGAGTGTGAATACATTAACGTGGAATTTGAATTCGGAGCGCCACGATAATTGTGGGCCATGTCTGGGTCTAATACTTCCTATACGGTGGGTAACGCCACCACCAAATTCTTTTGTTTGAAGTGTTTTTCTCATGGCGTTACTTTTGCTATGTCTTCACATTTGGTTTGTCTTCGACATCATCGTGTCGTATTGATTATCTTCAATATGTTGATTTGGTTGTATTCTGATATATATATAGTGTTCTGTCCTCTATAGCATTCACTTATAGCTATGTCTTATCTGCTGAATCTTTTGAACTAAGTGAATGTGATCGGACCCTAACCTCTCTATGCTCTCTATCTCAAACTCTATCTATCCAAATCATATGCATTCTATTGAAACTGTCGAATGTCTTCTCTGTGTCCTTGTCACCAGAAGATACAGAGACAAACATTAAAACTGTTTTAAATGATCTATCCTTATTACCTGAAATCCGGCGAAGCCGGAACGACGATCCGACAGTCCAGGCGGGCGTGGGAACGTGGGACAACTCCAAGTATGTTGCATGTTTGCCACGTGTCCCTCAGATGTGAACCGCCAGGGGCACCTGCGTAATTGTGCTGTGCTGTCCCTTTCCTTATAAATACATGTCCCCTCACGGTCAAAAATCCTTCTTCCACCTCTCCACCTCGTCAAAATCCTAGCGCCTCCGCTAGCTCTCAACGACGCCGGCGATGAAGCGCTTAGCTGACGCGACCTCACCGACGCCGTCCTCACGCCGGCCGCGGACATCGTACTCTCTGCCGCCGCGGACATCGTCCTCTCCGCCGCCGCCGTAGGTGTCCTCCATCGCCAAGTTAGGGAACGGTGGATTGAACTGCTCGGTCTCCTACTCTTCCCATCTAGCAGTTCATCGTGTGGTAATTAAAATCTCACTTTTTATTGTCTTTTGATCCTATAGATTCATCCTTTTTACCAAAAGTGGTTTCTGTGACTACAAACTTGGATCTGTCTAGTTCTGCATCTCATATTGTGCCTAGCATCTTCACTTGTGCATCTAAACTAGTTAGATTCCTCACTTGTACCTATTCTTGGATTCGTACAAATCTGGAACCAACTTGAAACACATAAGTGAATGTCTTCGCGTTATGAGGTCAATGTCTTCAAACTGATTTATCTTCAAAATCTTCTGAGAATGCATATGACCTCTTCCCCTTCCCTCGCATCTTTAATGCTGTCATAGGTACATGTCCGTGGGAGAATCTCTTGGTTCTCATAGTCTGCATTCATTTGCAGAATTCTTACAGCATCATATCAATTCTCCCGAAGCCAGTTCTTATCTGACCAAGAAGCCTTTGTCAGTGTTGAAGCCGTACCGTCTGAACTTCATGGCTTCGCAAAAGTCAGTGAGGAAGGGCGGTCGACAACACCGCGGGGAAACATCAAAGGATTTGCCAGCTGATCTGCATGAACTGTACAAAACTAATCCTGGAGAAACCTATAATGAACGCAAAACTCGAATCCAATGGATTCGAATATATTGGGCTGAACAATGGTACAAGTACAGGTTCGTGACCCAGGAGTATGCTGAGAAGAATGCCATCAAGCGACCATGGGGAGATATTTTGTACAAAGATCTTCCTCCCAGGTCAAGAGCTGAAGCTATTGAACAAGGTTTCTTCCCTTGCATGGTCCATGGACCTCAACCTACTGACGCTCATCCCACATCTCTGCTATGGTGTCGTGACGACAATCTGTTCAAGCGCAACTTTCAGTCAGCCATGCACTCTGCCAAGGAGAACAAGAAATCGTGGGGATTAGAGTTCAATCCTGGCCCCTCTGCGCCTCATGCCGATGGCACACGCGAAGCTGGACCAAATCTGGTTGGGCCCTTCTATGACTTAGAAGGTCTCATCACTCATATCAGGGTTCAACGGGCAGATGTGGATCGACCTGCAGATGACGCTGACACTGATGAAGCACCTGCACCTCCGAAGCCGAAAAAGCAGAACAAACCCAAGGCTCTAAAACCTTCTTCTCCACCAAAATCTTCACGAGTGAAGCCCTTGGCCACCGCTCCACCTGCACCAAGTGTGCAGTCTGAAGATCTCTCTCGCGTCTCCAAGACCGAGATGAAGAAGAAGAAGCCTATTCACTCCTCCAGTCCTGATCTGGCCCCTGCTGCCATTCTGAGAAATGAAGCTGTTGATCTGTCAAGTGACGACGATCTTACCAATGACGCTCTTGAGATGTTAATTAAGAGCAAGCAGTAGGCGGAAATCTTCAATGATCTTCCCCTCTTCGATGTTGAGATTCTGAACAAGTTCATCGATGACTAGTTTGAAAATCTAGAACTCAGTTTTGACGATCTACAACTTCCAATTGGCCTCAGCGTCTCCTTCCACGGTGCCATTGCTTCTGAGTTAGCTCTTGCTCAGAAAATTGTTGAGCTAAAGCACAAGATAGATTTTTAAAAGGCTCAGTTCAAGAAGCATATGGCCAGGCTCAGTGTGAAGGATGTGCAGAACTTCAAGATCATGCTACACGAGCTCAAGGAAGCCTTTCGCAAGAAACATGATGAAGCCCAAGGTTCTCGTGAACGCATGAAGCTTTCGACTACCAAATGTGTGCAAGCCTACAATGAAGCAGAAAAGCGCAAGGCCCTTGGATGACCTGGCATTGACCCTAGAATGGCTTCAAATAAGAAGTCCAAGAAGCCTGCAGCAACTCCTACTCCTACACCTCGGCAAGACACGCCAACCATTGTCTTCCCAAGCAGCATGACCGGCTCGAAGCCAAAGGTCAAGTCAACCGCTTCAGAACTGAAGAAGACGAGGGCTACCGAGGCTGAAGCCAGAAAAAGGAAAAATCTTGAAGCATCTGATGACGCACCCTCCAACAAGAAGTGCAAAACCAAGAAAAATCGGGCTGCTCCCACAGAGCCCCTTGTTGTCGAGCCCATTTCTGTTGCTCGTCCTAGATCCTCACAACTAGAAAGACGTATGATAGTTCATGAGCCTGCTTCCATAGAGGCTCTTGAAGCTGAAGATATTCTAGCTGTTGACCCCACCGCAGCTGAAGACATTGGTCACCATGACAATGTAGAAGATGATGAAGTTCTTCCTCAGATCGAACACAACGTGGTATCATCGCCTGTGCTCACGCACAGCGAGCTCATCAGCATTGGTCGTCCTCTGACGCCAATTGCTCAGGATGAATCGTGGGCTGATCACCCACAACAACAAGACACCCCAAGTACTCCCCAACAATAAGTCACCCCACCAGAGCAAGATGATGATGACTTTGGGGCCCAGCCAACTCCATCTCCACAGGCGTCGCCAGCGCTATGCAGGCTTCGCAAAGGACAAAGGCCTCAAGTCACTCTTCCGAGCATTCCAGAAGGAGAAGTGCACCACCAATCTGTTGCATGTCAAGTGTTCCCTGCAGAAAATCCTTCCGTGACGGTCCCAGTGTCTGAAGCTAATGTTGCCGAAGACAATCCGGCTGCATCAGCCAAAGAAAGACAAGAAGAAGAGCGTGTCGCTACTCCCCCTACCACTGAAGAAGTTGTTACAATAGAGAACATATCTGTGCCCGACCCTCTAGATCCTCAAGTGGAGGTTGAGAATCCTGAGGCTGCCACCACTAACACAACTGAAGCCAATGACGTGGTCATGGCTGAAGACAATGTCGAGCCTGCACTAAACACTGTGCCAGAAGCCAATGAAGCCAATGATGCACCTGCAACAGATGTGCAGCCTGACGCCTCTTCTGATGCCACTACTCCTGTTCCGCCACCAAGGCCACATACTATCGAGAAAGCATACAACTATGGCCATCTTATCACTGTCAAATGGCCTCTTCTTGTTCCTCCACCTGCTTCTGGTCCCTAATTTGACTATCACGTCGAGCACAGGCCTCAGGCTCAGAAGCCAATGCCAAGGCTGCCTAGGTTTCCAGGCACTGCATCTGCACCCGAATCATTCAATATCAATGGCTTCAAAGCGCACAACACCTTCTTTGATAGCGCCAAGAACCCGTACTCTAAGGCAAGGATATCATCTGATCGGTTCTGGAGCTATCAGCAGCGCAGTTATTACTCATGCATTTTATACAATCAAGGTCGCATTTTCCCACATATGCGTCTTGACACTGAAGCCATAACTGGCCTACCCTGTTTGGAAGAAGCGCTGGATTGCTTCAGAGAGTCTGGCTTATTGTAGTTCCTCACTGACAAGGAGCACTGGAATGAAGAATTTCTGCTCCAATTCTATGCACTCTTCATATTCGTGGCTACAACAGGGATCCAAAGACTTGGGTCCTTGAGTGGATGACAGGCAATGTCCATCATGAAGCCAAAGCCTTTGACATCATTGAGCTCACTGTCCTGCCCACTCCAGGTGATCTATATGAACCTGGTTGTCAGCTTCACAATGCTGCTATGGAGAGCATTTTTCAAAAGCCTGAGCCCAACATGAGCCAGATGCTTAGCATGATGAAGCCTTTGCCTCCAGATGCATAATATCCTAAGGAGTTCTTTGTTGAAGACCTTGAGTATCTGCCATGTACCATCTATCACATTATAAGGCGAACTCTCTGGCCCATCAAAGAACATTCTCCACATGCTAAGCTGGAAGGTGCAATGAAGACTTTAGTCTTCCATATTCTTCACGGCAAAAGCTTCAATGCACAAGACTTCTTTATCCGCCAACTTGCTGCATCACGCTCTGATCTTTTTGTCTGAAGTTCTACGCTCCATGGATCATGCGTCTAATCAAACTACACTCAGCTGTAAACTATCATCCCTCTGCTCGCAATCATCTGATTTTTCCGCCTGAGGTTGATATGTCAGTTGAAGCCATATACCCAGATCTTGCCAAGGAGCCCCTTTGTCTTAAAAATGCTGATAATCAAAGCTTCTCACAAACCATTGAAGGCGTCCAAGCAGTCACTCGTGTTTATCCCCTGGCTGGTACTACGCGTGCACTTCACCGTGCCCACACTGAAGCCATTGAAAGCACCATTGCTCAACAGCCTAGGAAGCGATCTCGTGTTCTCAATGACCGAGAGCTTCTTGTTGCACTTCATCAAAAACAGGATAAGCATCATGACTGGCTGAAGCGCCAGATGAAAAGCCTCTTGGTGGACGTAAACAGGATTCGCAACCTTGCCACCAAGAATGCCTTTGTCGCCCATGAAACCTGTCGGCGTACATGGAAAGGGCTGACGCTTCTGTGTTCTGAAGATGATCTTCAAGACGATGGCTTCTTTGAACGTTTCAAGTTTGACACAACACCTCCCAGAAAGACTGTACTTCAACACACTCCATCTCTTGAAGACTCCGAGTTCTCCTCTTCTGGTGCAATAGTGAATGCCCGTGTCATCGATGATGAAGACGATGCTACTTCGCCACCTCCAGCACGAGTCAACACTGTACCACATTCGTCTGCACCGCCAAACCTCAACACCGACCCTGCATCCTCATCTACTCCTCATGGGAACGAGTAGAAACTCTATGTCTTCAAACCTTTTTGGTCCTTACTGACAAAAGGGGGGGGAAGCATATGAGTTGATAGTCTTCAAGCGGGTCCATATGGGCGGTTGCTTTATATTTTGCCTCATGTTTACAACTCTCGCTTTTGATACATTTGGTTCTTTGAGTTGTAACACTTAAACTTGATGGTCGTCTGCTACTTATTTGCTATTCTGTGATGCAATGATAAATTCCGCATGTGAGATGATAACTTCCGCACTTAGGTCATTTTGCAGACATCCATTTTTCATTATGCATGTCATTATCTTCGTTACATCAAATCATGCATAATGAATTGCCATCATAAGTCAAAGAGGATCTCCACAAGTACAACCTGCCATGTGCATTTGCATTCCAAAAGCAAAATTCTCATATGCACATCTTCAGGGGGAGCCATTGCCACTTATGAAGACAATACCTTTATCCTTTACAATTTCACATACTTTATCCCCGTTGAAAACTTCAACCAGTTTGTCATCAATCACCAAAAAGGGGGAGATTGTAAGTGCATCTAGTGCCACCCCTAGTTGGTTTTAGAGTATTGACGACAAACCTGGTTGAGGGACTAATGTGTTTGTGAGAATTGCAGGATAACACAGGTAGTAGTCCCTCATTGATTTGGTTTACCTACCGGAGATGACCCCTAAAAATGTATGAAGTCATTGAAGACAGTGGTGGTATATGAAGATGTTCACATTGAAGACTATGACATGAGAAGACATTGAGTGAAGACTATGGAGCACGAAGACTTAGTGGTTTCGTTGTTTCCTTTTCTTCTTTGTTGAGTCATAGGAACCACCGTACTATTAAGTGGGGTCCAAGTGAACAAAGTCAGAGTGACTGAAGTGATGCTCAACCAAATCCTATGTCTTCGAGCGAAGAAAATGAGAGCAAATCTTATCCAGAGCTGGATGAGTCAGCTTTGCTTGTAGCCCAAGTAAAGTTGTCATGTGTGTTTGAAATCTGACCGTTGGAACATGTGTCAATTCCTTAGTGACCCAGGGTCATTTCGGACAAATCAGGTTGGATTGCCTAGTGGCTATAAATAGCCCCCCCTACACCATAAATTGGTGGCTGCTCAGAGTTAGCGCACGGCTTTTGTCGTTTTGAGAGCAACCCACCTCGAAGCCTTTGAGAGAGAGAAATGCTTGCGAGGACAAAGCCCAAACACCCAGAGCCAAAGAGTGTTAGGCATCACTGAAGTCTTTCTGTCTGTGTGACCTGAAGACTTATTACACTTGAGGACTGTGAATCCTCCAGCCGGTTAGGCGTCGCGTTCTGAGCATCCAAGAGTCATTGTGGATCGCTAGTGAACGAAGTCTGTGAAGGTTTGGAAGTCTACCTTGAAGACTTACCAGAGTAATTGGGCGAGGACTGGGTGTCCTTAGCTCAAGGGGAATAAGGTGAAGACGCGGTCTTCTGAGTTGAATCTCAGCCTCCCTAACCAGACATACAGTTGTCACAACAACTGGAACTGGTCCAACAAATCCTGTGTCCTCAACAAGTGACTGGTTCTATCCTCTCCCTCTCTTTACTTACAGTTTGTCTTCGTGTAGTCATTGCCTACTTGCATTACCTGTTTGACTTCACAGTGTGACTACTATCATTGTTTGGATTCATACTATCTTCCACCCTGATCTTTACTACCAAGCTGTTATTAGTCATCGTGATTTCACTTCATTGCTTACTGGACTATGGCTTGCTTTGTGTAGTCTACCTTCCGCTGCATATCAATAGGTTCATTCCTTGTGTTTGTCTTTGAAACTTTCATGTTTTGAAGACTTTCCTAAAAATCGCCTATTCACCCCCCCTCTAGTCGATAATTAGCACTTTCACATGGTCTATGAGATGTTGTACTTGCCTTTGTATTTCTTTGGTTTCTTCGAGGTTGACGCGGTATGGTGCTTTGTTAGGAAGGGGTGCGCCGGGGATGAGGTCGATCCGATGTTCGATGCCACGTAGAGGAGGAAGACCGGGAGGTAGCTCATCGGGAAAGACATCCGCGAATTCCTGCAACAAATTAGACAACACTAAAGGTAGAGGATTAGGAGTGTTAGTCTTTGCCACCTCATATTTGCATAGTAGGACGTAGTGGATGACTCTCGATGGGTTCCCACACACTTCTCTCATCTCTCTTTTTGTGGCTAGGAGGACTAAGTTTTTCTGTCTCGGCAAAGAGTCGCTGAATTTTGGCTTGTGGCGCTCACTTTCTTTTTGGCAGTTCACTCTCTCATAGGCTCTCCTTGGTGTGTGGTTGCTTGCTTGTCGGCGATCACTTGGCTTGGAGACATAGGTCATAGCACATACCCCGTTCCCTTCATCTTGAAGCTATAATGGTTTGTTCTCCCATTGTGGATGACACCATGGTCGAATTGCCAAGGTTTTCGCAATAGGAGATGTCACATGGTCATGGGAAGTATGTCACACTCAATGGTGTCCTCGTAGGCGCCGATCTTGAATGAAACATGCACGGTGTGCTCCACTTGAATTATACCGGAGTCGCTTAGCCATTGAACTTTGTAGGGGTGAGGGTGCTTCTTCTTGACCAATTGCAGCTTGCAACATAGCTCTTCACTTGCCAAGTTGTGGCAACTCCCTTCGTCGATGATGACTTTCACGAAGCGCCCATTGATTGTCGGCTTTGGTGTGGAAGATTTGACACCGTTGGTCTTCTTCTTGTTGGTGTTGAAGCGTCACAATAGACTTGAGCATCTTCTTCCTCATTCACTTGACGGTGCATGGCGACGTGCTCGGTAGCTTCCATCTCATCTTCGCTCATGGAGTCGTATGTGCCATCATCATTGGTGATCATGGTTCGCTTGTTGATGCATTGGAAAGACTTGTGTCCACGGCCACCACATGTGAAGCACTTGAGAGAACTTGTCTTGGCGGGATCGTCCGGTGGATGAGTTGAGGAAGGCGTCGCTTGCTTTAAACTTGACTTGTCTCCGGTACTTGGTGATTGCTCTAGTCGAGGTAGGACGTGTCGAAGTAGAAGTAGGAGTAGCTTGAGTTTATGACCTGTAAGTCTTGGATGAGTACTTGAAAAACTTGAAGTCTTCTTGTACTTATCGTTTCGCCTTGGTCGCTTGGTGAACTAGCTCTAGAAGGTTGGAGTAAGGTTGAAAATCAGCAATCTTCTGTATTGGGTGGTTGAGGCCGTTCAATAAGCGTGCCATTGTTTGCTCATCATCTTCTTTGACATTGGCTCATATCATGGCAATCTCCATTTCTTGATAGTACTCGTCCACCGTCTTCATGCCTTGCTTGAGGAGTTGCAACTTCTTGAAGAGGTCTCTTGTGTAGTGTGTAGGCATGAAGCGTGCTCGAATGACGTCCTTCATTTGTGTCCACGTCGTGATGGGTGACTCGTCCTTATCGCGACGTCGCTCGATCACTTGTTCCCACCAAATGAGGACGTAGTCTTGAAACTCAAGGGATGCCATTGCAATCTTCTTTTCCTCGTCGTACTTGTGAAGACGGAATATCTTGTTGACTTTCAATGCCCATGATAAGTACTCCTCGGGGTCACTACTTCCGAAGAACTTTGGCATGGTGAACTTGAGCTTGCCATAGTGGAGTTCGTCATCATAGTGACGATGTTGGAATCGCTCTTGGCAAGGAGGGGGGGTCTTCACGTACTTGCTCCATTTGGTGTTGCTCTTGGCGTGAAAATAGATCGTTGACGTGGATGCGCTCTTGGCGAAGTGAAGGGCGAGGCATGTGTTCACGATCTTGACTTTCTTGGTTGTATTCACGTCGAGCGGCTTCTTCTTGTATTTCCCGACGAAGAGCTTCCTCTTGCTCACGTGCTTGACGACTGCGGTGGGCAACGGCTCGAGTGGACTCTCGGAGCCCGTCTTGAGCCGCTTGAGCTTGAGCTTCTCGATGTTGTTGTTGTAGTCGAAGTGCTTCGGCGTCTTTATCCTCTTGGTGTTGGCACGCCCATTCTTCCTCTTGTCGACGTTGACGTTGCCTTTCTCGTGCTTGCGCAAAGGTAGCTTGGTTTTGGCAATGTCGATGTTCTTGCGCTAGAAGTTTCTCTTGAGTATCGATGCCGTGAAGAGGATTGCGATTTCCTTGACGGTCTTGGCACGCGGCTCGTCGGAGAGTGTTAGATGTCGGAGTACTTGAGCCGGAGATGGTGTCATCAGAGTGTCGACTCGAGCGGCTCCGTCTTGAGTAGGACGACATTGTAGAAGAGCAGTTGACCAACAAGGCACGAATATCGTCCATTCTTGCATTGCTCTCTTGTTTCTGTTCGTCGAGCTTGTTGTCGAAGTAGTCTCTTGTACGTTGCTAAGAGAGGCGTAAGTCGGTGGCGAGATGGTCGATGCGGTCGCTCATTGCTTGTTGTTCTTGATGCAGCGCTCGTTGTGCACCAAAGAGGTGTTGTTGGGTGACGTAGGAGGTCATGTCGTTGTCTTGCTCGATAAAGAGTGGGTTGGTAGAGGAGCTCGGCCTATCCATCATGTGAAAGTGGTGGTGAGTAGGAAAATGAGAGAACAAAACCAAAGTTACCTTTTCCGAAGATTGTGGATGTAACAAGTACGATCCCACGTGATGCTACGGTAGGAGAATTGGTACCGAGTATTGTTTCTCACACCTACAAGTAAAAGGCTTATGGAGGAGCTTGGTTAGGAAGTGGCACAAATAATTCAAGCAAATGTTAGTCAAGATGTTGACAAAGTTGAGAAGATTCACAAATGGTAAGTAAGACAAACAAATCAAACCCAAGATAGACATAGGAACACACACACGGAAGATAAATAGGATCCGCACAACCAAGGGGTGATCTCTAAGATGTGAAACCATGGAGAATGCTCTTGTTGTACGGATACTAGAGATACGCTATCTCGATTGCTCTAATGGGCTAGATATGCAAGTGCACCAAACTAAGAGAGAAACGGTCGTCTCACTATCCCAACTATGCTTATGCATGTAGTGATCAATATGATGTATCTATGCTATGGGGCTCGATGCTATTGCTTGTAAGCTCTTTGCTTCTCTTCTCTTTTGATTAAAATATTTTTCTTCTTCTTCTTATTTTTTGACTATGCCACAATGTTTGATAGACGAACCACAATGCGAGGTAACAAGTAGTATATACACGGGAGAGACATAACACTAATGGTGCACTAAGGCGTGGCCCGACAATACTCAACAAGCTACTCTCGATGGGTAAGCTACTCAAAAGGGCTCGAGGCTATCAAGGTAATGGCAAGGGTAAGACAATGGTGTCGTCGAGGTTACCGTCCTTGCTTACGGTTGGAATGAAGATGATGTTGTTGAAGCCGGTGTGGAGTCTGAGTCGATAATCAAGTGGCGGTGATGATGACATCAAATCGCACCTAAGTAGCTGAAACACCTTAGGACACGAGAGAAACTGCAGCCCGAAACTCAAACAACCAAGAGAAATATTGCGGAAGAACACGAGTGGTGGTGGGGAAACAAAATGAGGCAAAATAGAAAATGGCCGGAGTCTCTGGACAGTCCGTGCGCATGGGGTAAGTGAGGCCCGTGTGCACGGGGTCCTCCGGGAGCGGACTAACTACTCCGGATCCGAGGGTATGTCCAAATTTGAGGCAAAATTTGATGGATTGATGGGCGGGGAAGATGTTAGGAGGGTAGATCCACTTGCCAAACACCAAATTCGTGGATCAAAACAACCAAATCTCACAAGATCAACAAATTGCAAGAAAACAATTGGGGCTATTTCTAGTGGGGATTTTTGGATTAGGACGAAAAACAAAAAAAATCAAGCTAGAAAGTGGAGGGTAGGGACTCCAAGATGTGTATTAACCTTGCTCATGATACCAAGATGTTGTAGGGTGAAACCCTAAGATGGATCTTTTCACACTTGGAGGGGGAAACGGGATGAACACCAAAGGACACAAAGAGGAAATCACTCCAACAATACCCAATGACACATCCACTAGAGTAGCAACACAACATCCACAAACACAATCAAAGGAAAGATACAATGATAAAGGTTCTTCCCACTCCTAGGAGATGAGGTCTTGAAGGTAATCTTCTCCTTGTGGATGACTTGAAATCCACAAGGATTCTTCCCTAATGGGGTCTAGGTCCATAAGAGGGAAGGTAGAAGGAGCAAAGCTCACAAATATCTCATCTAATACTTTGCTATCCCTAAACATGACCCTAGGTACGATTTATATAGGCTTGGGGTCGAAGTGGATGAAGAGGAGCTAACAAGAGATCTCGGCCGTCCATCCTGGAGAGCCTGTGCGCACGGGGTTAGATGGGCCCGTGCGCACGGGGGTCCCGTGGGCATGGTCCACGCCTGTGCGCACGGGGTGCCCCAGTGCCAACTATCTGGATAGTACATGGGCACGGGGTCTCGGGGGCCCGTGCGCACGGGGTCACCTGGGACTTCCAATTTTGCTGTTGTTGCGCTCGCCTTGCTCCACGTGGCCTTGGGGTGGTCCTCCTTATCCTTGGTGATGCTCCTGAGCTTCTTGGTGGTGTTACTCCTTTGTACCTAATGAGGCATAGCATATTTTGGTGAGGTAGCAACCAAGTTCCATTTGTATCCATATGCAAGTTAAGTAGGAAAGAGTTCACCTCGGTTTCCAATGCACGTGCTCTAGCTCTTGTCATAGGTCCACGTGGTGCTTGATGTGTTGACGTAGAGTCCATGGGGATGATGGAAGGATGCTCCGCATTAGGGGATCTCTCCCCCTCTCTCCCGATGGCACCGGAACGCCGCCGGGGCCATCATCGTGACGACTATCTACACCAACAACTTCGCCGCCGTTATCACCAACTCTCTCCCCCTCTATGCAGCGGTGTACCACCTCTTCTCCCCGTTGTAATATATATTTAAACATGATGCTCAACGCTATATACTATTTCACAATAATTATGGCTATCCTATGATGTTTGAGCAGATCCGTTTTGTCCTATGGGTTGAGTGATGATCATGATTGGTTTGAGTTGCATGTTTTATTATTGGTACTGTCCTATGGTGCTCTCCATGTCGCGCAAGCGTGAGGATCCCCGTTGTAGGGTTTGCAATATGTTCATGGTTTGCTTATTGTCTGCGTTGCGTGAGTGATAGAAACACAAACACGGATAAGTGGGTTATGGCGTATGGGAATAAAGAGGACTTGATACTTTAATGATATGGTTGGGTTTTACCTTAACGATCTTTAGTAGTTACAGATGTTTGCTAGAGTTCCAATCATAAGTGCATATGATCCAAGAAAATAAAGTATGTTAGCTTATGCCTCTCCCTCATATAAAATTGCAATAATGATTACTGGTCTAGTTATCGATTGCGTAGGGACAAATAACTTTCTTGCCGGACAAAAAGCTCTCTACTAAAAATTAGCTATTTCTTTATCTAAACAGCCCCTATCTTTTATTTGCGTGCTCTTTATTATCTTGCAAATCTATCCTACAACACCTACAAAGTACTTCTAGTTTCATACTTGTTCTAGGTAAAGCGAACGTTAAGCGTGCGTAGAGTTGTATCGGTGGTCGATAGAACTTGAGGGAATATTTGTTGTACCTTTAGCTCCTCGTTGGGTTCGACACTCTTACTTATTGAAAGAGGCTACAACTGATCCCCTATACTTGTGGGTTATCAAGACCTTTTTCTAGCGCCGTTGCCGGGGAGCAATAGCATGGGGTGAATATTCTCGTGTGTGTTTGTTTGCTTTATCACTAAGTAGATTTTATTTCCTGTTCTAAGTTGTTCTCTATCTTTAGTTCTGGATATGTACCACAAAATACCAAAAAAATTAGGTGTATACTTGCTACTCATGGAGATGGGGAACCTCCTAAAACCCTCGATGCTCATTATGTGAAAGATATTATGCACTACTTTAATAATCCTGAGAAAGCCCCATTCAATTATATAATGGGAGACACGTTGGATCAACATGAATACTTTAGGGATTATTGCTTGACTCAAAAAGGGAAACTGTTATGGGATCAAATTCATATGTTGCATTGGTATGCTCGGAATTTATGCTTGAGATATGATTATACTTGTTTCTCTAGGATGAAGGCTCTACACCTTCCCTTTTCATGTAAATTTAATGATAATGAAACCTTGGCTTCTTATGCTAATGGTATATATATGATTACTATGATGTGGAACGAATAGAAGAATTCGTTGCTTTTAATGATGCTTATGAAATTGAATCTTTGTTTGAAAAGTATGAAGATTTTGATGATGATGTTTATAGGCCTGAAAATTTTGCTATACTTAAATATTGCTATGAGAATTATGAATACAATGCCGATATTGATGCATTTATTGAGAAAGTCTCCGCTGTCCAAGAAGAGACTAATATTTTGCAGGAATCTATGGAAGAAGAAATTGATGACACCGTGAGCTCATTGGATGAAAAAGATGACGAGGAGAGCGAAGAACAAAAGGAGGAAGAGCATAGTGATCACCTGTGCCCACCTTATAATGAGAGTAACTCTTCAACTCATACATTGTTTAATTTCCCTTCGTTCTTCTCGAAGGATGAATGCTATGATGATTGTTATGATCCCTTGGATTCGTTTGAAATATATTACTTTGTGCTCACTTTTAAATCACAAATCATTGTTAATTAAAATTGGCTTTGATATACCTTGGGATCCGGGTGGATCCATTACTTGAGCACTATATGCCTAGCTTAATGGCTTTAAAGAAGGCGCTGCCAGGGAGACAACCCGAAAGTTTTAGAGAGTCATTTTATTCTGTTCTGTTCTTTTATAAAGTATAAAAACTAAAAAATAAAGCGAGGAACCTAAAAATTTTCAAAAAGAAAAGTGAAAGTAAGAAGGACGAGCACCGTTGAAGTGGGAGAGCTCCTTGAACTTTGTTCATGCCCATGGAAACTCTGCAAATCTTGAATTACATACACTTTTCAACAAAAATAATTATCCCCTTGTATAAATCCATTGTATTATAAAAATAATGTGCCAAGATTTGCCTTTAGGATGATTAGATCACTTGTTTGGTTTGTGCGGTGCAAAAACATAAACTTTGGCTGTAGTGCGTGATTTTACATTTTTTATGGGAAAGTCAAATGCTTCTGAAACATTTTGCACAATACTTCTATACAAATTGTCTATTTTTTCCTAATTTTCAGAATTTTTGGAGTTACATAAGTATAGTAGATGTTCAGATTGCTACAGATTGTCCTATTTAAGACAGATTCGGTTTTTGACGCATTGTTTTGCTAGTTTTGATGAAACTATCAATTTTATCGGTGGTGTAAGCCATAGAGAAGTTATAATGCAGTAGCTATAATGCAAAAATAAAATATGAATGGGTTTGCAATAGTTCTTAAAGTGGTGATTTGTTTTATTGTACTAACGGATCTCACGAGGGTTTTGTTAAGTTCTGTGTGATTGAAGTTTTCAAGTTTTGGGTGAGATCATGATGGATGAAGGAATAAGGAGTGGCAAGAGACTAAGCTTGAGGATTCCTGAGGCGCCCCAAGGTAATATTCAAGGACTCCCAAGCAACTAAGCTTGGGGATGCCCTGGAAGGCATCCCCTCTTTCTTCTAACGATCATCGGTAATTTTACTTGTAGCTATATTTTTATTCGTCACATGATACGCGTAAATCTTGGAGCGTCGTGTGCTTTTTATTTTTATTTTAATAAATTCACCATGCTGGTATGAGATAGTCCTTGGTTGATTTATAGAATGCTCTTTGCACTTCACTTATATCTTTAGAATATGGCTTTATAGAATGCTTCATGTGCTTCACTTAGATCATTTGAAGTCTGGATTGCCTGTTTCTCTACACATAGAAAAATGCCATTTGTAGAATGCTCTTTTGCTTCACTTATATTTGTTAGAGCGTGAGCATATCTTTTGTAGAAATAATTAAACTCTCATGCTTCACTTATATCTATTAAGAGAGTTAATAGGAATTGGTCATTCACATGGTTAGTCATAAAATCCTACATAAAACTTGTAGATCACTGAATATGATATGTTTAATTCCTTGCAATAGTTTTGTGATATAAAGATGGTGATATTAGAGTCATGCTAGTGAGTAATTTTGGATTGGTAGAAATACTTGTGTTGAAGTTTGTGATTCCCATAGCATGCACGTATGGTGAAGCGTTATGTAAAAAAGTCGGAGCATGATTTATTTTTTGACGGTCTTCCTTATGAGTGGCAGTCGGGGATGAGCGATGGCCTTTTCCTACCAATCTATCCCCCTAGGAGCATGCATGTAGTACCTTGTTTCGATAGCTAATAAAATTTCGCAATAAGTATGTGAGTTCTTTATGACTAATGTTGAGTCCATGGATTATACGCACTCTCAGCCTTCCATCATTGCCAGCCTCTTCGGTACCGTGCATTGCCCTTTCTCACCTCGAGAGTTGGTGCAAACTTTGCCGGTGCATCCAAACCCCGTGATACGATACGCTCTATCACATATAAGCCTCCTTATATCTTCCTCAAAACAGCCACCATACCTACCTATCGTGGCATTTCATAGCCATTCCGAGATATATTGCGATGCAACTTCCATCATCATCATATACATGACTTGAGCATTTATTGTCATATTGCTTTGCATGATCATAAGATAGCTAGCATGATATTTTCATGGATTGTCCATTTTTTATATCGTTGCTATGCTAGATCATTGAACATCCCGGTACACCGCCGGAGGCATTCATATGGAGTCATATCTTTGTTCTGGTATCGAGTTGTAAGTAAATAAAAGTGTGATGATCATCATTATTAGATAAATACCCCAGTGAGGAAAGGATAATGGATACTATGATTCCTCCACAAGTCGGGATGAGACTTCAGACGAAAAATAATAAAAAAGGAGATCCAAAAAAAGAGAGAAAAGGAGATAAGGGGCAATGTTACTATCCTTTTACCACACTTGTGCTTTAGAGTAGCACCATGTTCTTCATATAGAGAGTCTCTTGAGTTATCACTTTCATATACTAGTGGGAATTTTAATTATAGAACTTGTCTTGTATATTCCGATGATGGGCTTCCTCAAATGCCCGAGGTCTTCATGAGCAAGCAAGTTGGATGCACACCCGCTTAGTTTTCAGTTTGAGCTTTCATACACTTATAGCTCTAGTGCATCCGTTGCATGGCAATCCCTACTCTTTGCATTGACATCAATTGATGGGCATCTCCATAGCCTGTTGATTAGTTGCGTCGATGTGAGACTTTCTCCTTTTTTGTCTTCTCCACATAACCTCCACCATCATATTCTATTCCACCTATAGTGCTATATCCATGGCTCATGCTCATGTATTGCGTGAAAGTTGAAAAGGCTTGAGAACATCAAAAGTATGAAACAATTGCTTGGCTTGTCATCGGGGTTGTGCATGAGGAAATACTTTGTGTGATGAAGGTGGAGCATAGCCATACTATATGATTTTGTAGGGATAACTTTCTTTGGCCATGTTATTTTGAAAAAAACATGATTGCTTTATTAGTATGCTTGAAGTATTATTGTCTTTATGTCAAATGATAGACTATTTATTTGAATCACTCGTGTCTTAATATTCATGCCATGATTAGATTATATGATCAAGATTATGCTAGGTAGCATTCCACATCAAAAATTATTATTTTTATCATTTACCTACTCGAGGACGAGCAGGAATTAAGCTTGGGGATGTTGATACGTCTCCGTCATATCTATAATTTTTGATTGTTTCATGCCAATATTCTACAACTTTCATATACATTTGGCAACTTTTTATAATATTTTTGGGACTAACATATTGATCCAGTGCCAGGTGTCAGTTCCTGTTTGTTGCATGTTTTTTGTTTTGTAGAAAATCCATATCAAACGAAGTCCAAACGCAATAAAAAGTTACAGAGATTTTTTTGGAATATATGTGACTTTTGGGAAAAAGAATCAATGCGAGACGATGCCCGAGGGGGCCACAAAGCTGGGGGCGCCCCAGGGGGTAGGGCGTGCCCTGGGCCCTTGTGGTCACACCATAAGGCGGTTGATGCCCTTCTTTCTCCACAAGAAAGCTAATATCTGGATAAAAATCGTGTTAAAATTTAAGCCCAATTGGAGTTACGGATCTCTGGGAATTTAAGAAACGGTGAAAGGCCAGAATATGGGAACGCAGAAACAGAAGGAAACAGAGAGAGAAATCCAATCTCAGAGGGGATCTCGCCCCTCCGCCACCAGGAAGGCCATGGACCAGAGGGGAAACCCTTCTCCCATCTAGGGGGAAGGTCAAGGAATAAGAAGGAGGAGGGGGCTCTCTCCCCCTCTCTCCCGGTGGCGCCGGAACGCCGCCGAGGCCATCATCGTGACGGAGATCTACACCAATAACTTCGCCGCCGTCATCACCAACTCTCTCCCCCTCTATGTAGCAGTATAACACCTCTTCTCCCCGCTGTAATCTCTACTTAAACATGGTGCTTAAAACTATATATTATTTCCCAATGATGTATGGCTATCCTATGATGTTTGAGTATATCTGTTTTGTCCTATCGGTTGATTGATGATCATGATTGGTTTGAGTTGCATGTTTTATTATTGGTGGTGTCCTATGGTGATCTTCGTGTTGCGCAAGCGTGAGGGATCCCCACTGTAGGGTTTGCAATATGTTCATGGTTTGCTTATTGTCTGTGTTGCGTGAGTGATAGAAACACAAACACGGATAAGTGGGTTATGGCGTATGGGAATAAAGAGGACTTGATACTTTAATGATATGGTTGGGTTTTACCTTAACAATCTTTAGTAGTTACGGATGTTTGCTAGAGTTCCAATCATAAGTGCAGATGATCCAAGAAGAGAAAGTATGTTAGCTTATGCCTCGCCCTCATATAAAACTGCAATAATGATTACCGGTCTAGTTATTGATTGCCTAGGGACAAATAACTTTCTTGCGTGACAAAAAGCTCTCTAGTAAAACTAACTTAGTTATTTATAGCCCCTATCTTTTATTTGCGTCTTGCAAACCTATTGAGGGAGTCCTGGATTAGGGGGTATTTGGACAGCCGGACTATAACCTTTGGCCGGACTGTTGGACTATGAAGATACAAGATTGAAGACTTCGTCTCGTGTTCGGATGGGACTCTCCTTGGCGTGGAAGGCAAGCTTGGCAATACAGATATGTAGATCTCCTTCCTTTTAACTGGCTCTGTGTAACCCTAGCCCCCTCCGGTGTCTATATAAACCGGAGGGTTTAGTCCGTAGGACAAAAACAACAACAATCATACCATAGGCTAGCTTCTAGGGTTTAGCCTCTCTGATCTCGTGGTAGATCAACTCTTGTACTACCCATATCATCAATATCAATCAAGCAGGAGTAGGGTTTTACCTCCATCGAGAGGGCCCGAACCTGGGTAAAAACATCGTGTCCCTTGTCTCCTGTTACCATCCGCCTAGACGCACAGTTCGGGACCCCCTACCCGAGATCCGCCGGTTTTGACACCGAAATTGGTGCTTTCATTGAGAGTTCCTCTGTGTCATCATCGTTAGGCTTGATGGCTCCTTCAATCATCGATAGCGATGCAGTCCAGGGTGAGACTTTTCTCCCCGGACAGATCTTCGTATTTGGCGGCTTCGTACTGCGGGCCAACTCGCTTGGCCATCTGGAGCAGATCGAAAGTTATGCCCCTGGCCACCAGGGCAGGTTTGGAAGCTTAAACTACACGGCCGACATCCGCGGAGACTTGATCTTCAACGGATTCGAGCCCCCGCCAAGTGCGCCACACCGTCACGATGAGCATGATTTAGCTCTGTTATCGGACAGTGTTCAGGAGATCGCACCTGCAACCACTCCGACCTTCAATTCGGAGCCAGCCATGCCATCCGTGGATGGGTGGCTAGACCCCGCACCGGAGGCCGCAGTCTCAGCGGGATCGTGCCGAATACCAACCTTACCCTTCACGAAAGCCGTGACCCCAAGTTGCTAGATTCTTCTCCGGCCACGGGCTCCGAACTGCTTGCGCCCTTGCCAACCGAATCCGACTGGGCGCCCATCATGGAGTTCACCTCCGTAGATATCTTTCAACACTCGCCCTTCGGCGACATACTGAACTCTCTAAGGTCTCTCTCCTTGTCAGGAGAGTCCTGGCCGGACTATGACCGACAGGATTGGGTTGCGGATTACGAAGAAATTCGCCGCCCACCCACCACCCACTTAGTAGCCACTGTCGATGATTTAACCGACATGCTAGACTTCGACTCCGAAGACATCAACGGTATGGACGACGATGCAGGATACTAACAGGAACCACTGCCCACAGGGCACTGGACAGCCACCTCTTCATATGATATATATATGGTGGACACACCCAAAGAAGGCAATGGCGACGGAACAGCAGGGGATGACCCCTCCAAGAAGCAACCTAAACGCCGACGTCAGCGGCGCCACTCTAAGTCTCTCCAAAGCAAAAGCGGTGATACCGGCACAGGAGATAATAACTCTCCGGACAGTGCCGAAGACAACAACAACCCCCTCTAGCAGGATTCAGCGCAGGAGGATGGAGAAGCCAACCCTCATGAGAGAGCAGCAGACAGAGAGGTAGAGGATGATAATTACATGCCTCCCTCCGAAGACGAGGCAAGCCTCGACGAAGACGAATTTATCATGCCTGAGGATCCCGTCGGGCAAGAGCGCTTCAAGCGCCGGCTTATGGCCATGGCAAATAGCCTTAAGAAAAAGCAACAACAGCTTAGAGCTGATCAAGACTTGCTAGTTGACAGATGGACTGAAATCCTTGCGGCCGAGGAATATGAACTCGAATGCCCCTCCAAGAGTTACCCAAAGCGCAGGTTGCTACCTAGTTTAGAGGAGGAAGCATTAAAACCTACATCTCCAGTGTATGATGCGGCTGATCAGCCACCTCGTGGCCGCGACAGAGAGGCATTTCAGCCAAAAGCTCAGCCCGCACTCCGACGCCACTCAAATAAAAATGCCAAGGCACGGGGAAATACGCTAGACCCGTGACATGTATTGGAGGACAAAGCAAAGCAAGCAAGATTGATCTACGGACCGCGAGGGCGCCCCACTACGAGAGACGATAACCGTCACGCCGGATACAGTAGAAGTAAATCCGGCCGGGCCGAACACAGCAGACAAAATTTGTTCGAGCTGCGTCGTGAATACCTCAAGCTCAAGATGCCAGGACCTCGGGGGGTCATCACAGTCAACGGAAACACAGAGCGCTCTCTCCGAACGGAGGAGCACACAGCAGCCCTCGCAACGGAAGCACAAAGCAGCCTCTTAAGGCAATTCTCCAGTCCGGCGATCATACGCCCGGACACCGTCAAGCGCACCCAAAGTAATCTGCAACAAGACCGCCTGGCACGCTCCGAGTAAGCATAGCAATGCGGCCTCTACCCTAGTGTCGGTGTACTAAAGTAGGGGTACCTTAGTACCCCAGACTTGTGCACGGGCAGTCGTAGCACCCTGCGGCAAGGCCCGCCCCGGAAGCGCCAAGAGAAGACCAAGCATCCAAGACAAGGCCCCCGGCAAGAGGAGCTTGCCGGGCCAAGAAGACAAGGCCCCCGGCAAGAGGAGCTTGCCGGGCCAAGAAGACAAGGCCCCCGGCAAGAGGAGCTTGCCGGGCCAAGAAGACAAGACCCCGGCAAGAGGAGCTTGCCGGGACGACTGAGCCCATGTAAGGCCATCCAAGAACAAAGTATAACGAGACAGAAGATCGAGCCCCCGACAAGAGGAGCTTGTCGGGAAGGCCGAACCCAGGCACCACAAGAGAAGCCCGCCGTGGCGCGCCAAGCGTCCCGGCAAGGCCTGATAGCTGGCACGCTATCAGGCACAGGAAGACGACCCCCGCGGCAAGCCACTTGCCGCGGCAAGATCGCCACCTCAAGACTGCGCTCCAGCTCGCCCGCCACGCGTCGCTCCGGGGCTTCCCCCGAGGGCACGTGGCGGGGCACCGCGCAGCCTGGGGCATGCGGTGGCATGCAGCCGCCATCGTGGCGAACGGTGGCGCACCTAACGGTCCGCCTCGGTGCTGTCCGGGCGACCGTGACGGGCATTTAATGCCCTTGTCCCCTACCGTCAGAAGTAGGTATGATAACACTGTGCCGCACTGTAGCGCCACCGTTCCCGCACTATTACAGCTACCACCCCTTTTACACTTTTACCCCTTTCTCTTACGTTGACACCTGTCGGTGACCCCTTTGCGCTATAAAAGGAGGCCCGTGTGCAACGTAGAGGGGGTGCGGCAGGGGTTCCGGGGTTCGGAGACTCGGCATCCAGACGGCCATACGCTCGGTGCAGCTAGCTCCCCAAGCTCCCGAGCTCCCCAGTTCAATACAACCAAGCAGGAGTAGGGTTTTACGCGTCCATCGCGGCCCGAACCTGGGTAAACCGCCCGTGTGCCCGCTTCGATCTGCTCTCCGCGCTCCCTCCGCCCCCCTCACCGGACAACGAAAGGGGCTCCGGCCCCATAGGTGCTCGCGGGGGGACGCCCGTCCGCCCCGACATCTTTGGCGCGCCAGGTAGGGGCTAGCGTCGAGGTTGTGCGGATCTGATCCAGGCGAACACTGGTAAGCTCAGGTATGAACAGGTACCTTTCCGCCCCGCTCCGCGGGGCGGAGGCATTCCTCCCTACGGAATCGTGCACGGCCCTCCTCGAGTACCCACTCACGCAGAGTTCGGGCAAGAAGCAGCTGCTCCTTGAGGAGGACCGCCTTCCGGCCGCTGGGCGAACCGATCGCTTCCAGCGAACCCTGCGCCGCTCCTGTAGCCGCAGCGGTTAGCGCCGGAGGCCGCGAAAAAGGCGACCTCGTTCTTCGGCGCGCTTCGTCCGCCAAGATCCAAACGAGTCGACGCCGACCGTGGGAGGAGTTTCGCCAGCGCGGTTGCCGGAACCCGTTCCGTCAACCAACCTCCCCTGCCCAAGTCTTGCCGCAGTTGCATGTGATCCTTGGCGCGGGGGGCGGGCGCAGACCCCGCACATCAGTGAAAGCTCCTATGCTTTGCGCTTTTTTTTGCCTTCTACATGCTCCTCTTCGTTATTTGCATGTATTATTTGGCATCCTGCGTAACACGCATGTCCAGTGAGCATCAGCACGCCGAAAGGCCATGTGCTTGCTTCCCTCTTTACTTTCCTCGCCTCTTAGGCAGAGGGAGCGTTCCTCGCGCACAAAGTTTGCCGGGGGAAGGAGATGGGAGAGGAACCAAGTGCTGGAACCAAGTGCTGTCTGAGAAAAAGAAGCCTCGTCGAGGGACGAGCGTTATGCATAAGCTGAGTTATTAGAATTTGAGCAGTTCAGATTCTTAATTTTCGGTTGTCTTCCTTGGACAGCCACACTTTGTATGGAAAACCTGTGCGCGGAGGAACCTACCCGCGGCTAGCCGCACCCTCACCTTGTTTCGAGTACGCTCAACGATTCAAGCGAGCTGCGATGAGCGTCGCGCCCTTGTTTCGTTTCCGAGCTCACTCAACAAGCGGAGCGCGATTGCGACTGGCTGCGGCGAGGTTGCTTCCCGGTGAGGCCTTGGCCAGCAGGCTGCTATAAGCCTAAGGGCTCCTTGCCGGGAAGCTCCCCGGGAGCGTAGGGCGAAAAACGTACAAAGTAAAGGGCCAGGACAAGGAAGATAACAACGCACTGATTGGTTCAGCTAAGGTAGAAACCTTATGCAACTTGTCACAGTGACTAATGGGCTCATAACGCCGTGTGCAGCTACAAAAAGAGATAAGATAAAGGGGGCCTAGTCTACGCGGTCGCCCTCGATCCTGGAAATCTTGCCCACTCTGGCGATGATGTCGGCGACCTGCTCCTTCAGCGCCTCCATGTCAGCGTCGGCCGGCAGGCTGCGAAGAACGTTGATGAGATTTATACCGGGGTTGCGGTATACAATCTTCGTCAGCACACGCTCCAAGGTTCCCGCGCAGGCCCGGCGCGTCTCCTCGGCCAGTTGCGCGGGGATCTTCTTCCGAAGATCCGCGAGAGCCGGCGCGACCCCTCTGAAGAAGAGGCTGAGCTTGGCGCTGTGAGGGAGGTCCGGGTCCGGAGAGTAGATGAGGTGTTCCAACTTCAACGCCAGCAACTCCTGGTCGATGTTGGATGCAGAGGACACCAGGTCCTCGGTCCACACCGCGACGGTCCGATGGAAGTCTTCGGCCGCAGTGTTGGCGCTCTCCGCCAAGCTTCGCTCCTTGCGGAGCCCCTCCTCCAGCGCGGAGACTTTCAGCTCCAGGGCCTCGATGGAGTCCTTGGCGGCCTTCAGCTCGTCGCCCTGCTTGGAGAGACGCGCCTGGAGTTCGGAGTTGGCGTGGGCGTCCTTCTCCCGCTCCGCATTGAGCGCGCCGACCCTCTCCGCGCTCGCCTTCAACGACTCCTCCAGCTGCGTGACCTTGGCGGCAAGCTCCTCCCTGGCGGCCTCCGCGGCAGCCGCGGCGGCTTTCGCCCCTTTCAGCTCCTCGCCAAGGGCCCGCTCCCGAGCGGCAAGTTCCTCCTCGTGGGAGTTGAGATTGGCCTGCAGCTGGGCAAGCGCTCCCTCTCGCCGGGACAGCTCCTCCCCGGCGAGCCCGCTGGACCCAGCGTCCTGCGCTGTGGCTCCTTGCCCTCCAGCGGTGGTGGCCCTCGCCGCGGCCTCAACCAAGATCCCCTGGATCCCGGAGTGCCTCAGAGAGGGAACCCCGGCGAGCTCGTCGGGGGGCAGCTTCAGCAGTTCGCAGATCTCCGCCACCTCCGCTTGGAGGGACGCCTCCGCGGCCTCCGCCTCTTCGGGCGAGAAGCCGAACTCCCCGGCCGCTGCGGCTGCGGTGGCCTCTTCAGCCCAAGAAGCTATGCATGCTGCCTCTCGCGCGGTGGTGTCCCGCGTCAGCCCCTGGGCCTCGTCCTTCTTCTTCGCCACCTCCGCCAGGTTGTCGAAGAAGTTCAAGATGACGTCTGGCCTGGGCGGAATCCACGTGCGATCGACGCCGTGCGAGTCGCACGCGGGCATCATGGCGCGAAGGGAATCCCGGGCCGAGCTGTTGCAAAGAGGCACAACTCCCCGGGGCTCCCTGAACCACTCTGGGTGGGCCGGGTCATGCTTGAATAGCTCCCGGACCATCCCCTTCAGCTCCACCGAAGTGAAGTTGAAATTGAGCCCGGGGCGCAGCCTCATTATGTCCGCCGCGTTGCTATACTCCCAGGCTGGCCTCTTCCTATCTTGAAGAGGGGCGATGCGGCGGCGGAGGAAGTCTGCGCCCACCTCTCCGACGGACAGCCTCGCTGTCCGAAGACGGAGAATCCTGATGAGGGCGGCGTTGAGCTTGCCGTCGTCCGAATCCAGCTCGCTCCATTCCTTGCCGCGCATGACAGGTGTTGTGCGCGGCGCGGTGAAAGATTGCGGCTGGTCCTCGACGACCCATCACCAGTCGGCGCGCCACTCCTCCCATTTGCCGCGGAGCTCCCCCGGCAAGTAGGAATCCTTCTTGTTCAGGCGGAAGACCCAAGATATCCCTCCAGCGAGGGGGGCGCCGGCCTCTACTCTAGGGATGAAGAAGTGCCTAAAGAGCGCGACGTTTGGATACACCCCAATATAGTTTTCGCACATATGCGCGAAAACCGCCATCGTGAGGACGGCGTTGGGAGTGAAGTCAAGAAGATGGAGGCCGAAGGTGTTCATTATGTCGCAGAAGAAATCAGAAAAAGGAGGGCAAAGACCGCAGTGGAAGAAGGCTGCGAAGAAATAATACCCGCCGGGGTAGTTGCCCTTGGCGGCGGCCGGATAGACTCGGGTGCGGGGATGCGCCTTGGTCTCCTCGGCCCAGAACAAGTAGTACTTGTTCCAGAGCTCCCGCGCGCCGAGCTTCGGCGCGAAGACGAGGTTCTGCTTCCGCAGCAAGGTGAGCATCGCCGCGTGCTCCGATTTCTCCTTCTTGGTCTTCTCCGCCCTCGCCTTCTCGGTCTTCGGGGCCATGGCGGAGGCGGCGAGGGAAGGGAGACGAAGAATCCGGTAGCTCCGCAAGTGCGCGCGAGCGGCGGAGGAAAATTGGAGGCGGAGCGCAGATGGGATCTCTGGAGAAGGGAGAGGACGCAGTAAGGGCGAAGGAGGGGAACCGCTCCCGCTTCCTCTGCCTTATATGGGGAAGGGGCGGACACTCCATTCTCGCCATCGAGAGATCGTGCGCGACGTGACGCGCGCCTGTGCGGTTCAGCCCCGCGCACGCCACCCACGTCACGCTCACCCCGCACGCTCCGCCCCCACGACGCCGCGGTAAGCGCGCGCCGCCTGGGGAAGGCGCGGCGGATGTGGAGTTAAGGAGCAGCGCGACCAAGGCCATGCGTGCCCGTGCACCGTTAGGGCCTGGCCCAACAACGCTCGGCACCATGTGTGGCCCAGGCCCGGGGGCTCCTGTCGGTGTACTAAAGTAGGGGTACCTTAGTACCCCAGACTTGTGCACGGGCAGTCGTAGCACCCTGCGGCAAGGCCCGCCCCGGAAGCGCCAAGAGAAGACCAAGCATCCAAGACAAGGCCCCCGGCAAGAGGAGCTTGCCGGGCCAAGAAGACAAGGCCCCCGGCAAGAGGAGCTTGCCGGGCCAAGAAGACAAGACCCCAGCAAGAGGAGCTTGCCGGGACGACTGAGCCCATGTAAGGCCATCCAAGAACAAAGTATAACGAGACAGAAGATCGAGCCCCCGACAAGAGGAGCTTGTCGGGAAGGCCGAACCCAGGCACCACAAGAGAAGCCCGCCGTGGCGCGCCAAGCGTCCCGGCAAGGCCTGATAGCTGGCACGCTATCAGGCACAGGAAGACGACCCCCGCGGCAAGCCACTTGCCGCGGCAAGATCGCCACCTCAAGACTGCGCTCCAGCTCGCCCGCCACGCGTCGCTCCGGGGCTTCCCCCGAGGGCACATGGCGGGGCACCGCGCAGCCTGGGGCATGCGGTGGCATGCAGCCGCCATCGTGGCGAACGGTGGCGCACCTAACGGTCCGCCTCGGTGCTGTCCGGGCGACCGTGACGGGCATTTAATGCCCTTGTCCCCTACCGTCAGAAGTAGGTATGATAACACTGTGCCGCACTGTAGCGCCACCGTTCCCGCACTATTACAGCTACCACCCCTTTTACACTTTTACCCCTTTCTCTTACGTTGACACCTGTCGGTGACCCCTTTGCGCTATAAAAGGAGGCCCGTGTGCAACGTAGAGGGGGTGCGGCAGGGGTTCCGGGGTTCGGAGACTCGGCATCCAGACGGCCATACGCTCGGTGCAGCTAGCTCCCCAAGCTCCCGAGCTCCCCAGTTCAATACAACCAAGCAGGAGTAGGGTTTTACGCGTCCATCGCGGCCCGAACCTGGGTAAACCGCCCGTGTGCCCGCTTCGATCTGCTCTCCGCGCTCCCTCCGCCCCCCTCGCCGGACAACGAAAGGGGCTCCGGCCCCATAGGTGCTCGCGGGGGGACGCCCGTCCGCCCCGACACCTAGCCTCAGCCAAACGCGAAATCCGTGCCACACGTACATAATTACGCATTGAAAATACCATGGGCATAGGGGGAGGGGCACGACTACGGCACGCCCCACAACGCGGCTCAACCGCACTAGGGGCTTCCTACTTTGTCATTTTCTCTCTCTTTCAAGACTTTACGCTCTGGAAGCCCTGTCCGGCACTATAATCGCCGAACAAATGATACAACAACCAGGGAGGCAGAAAGCTACGTCGTACTATGGAACTCCCAGGTGGTCTCTATAACGAGCGAAATACCTGCTTTAAATGCCATTCCGCAGCTTTCCCTTGTAGGGGACATGTCAAATTGCCCCATCTTTTGCTTATCGCAGTACTTGTATCGTTCTGCTTTAATTCACACTTTTTGAATAAACAATGCATAGCACTAGTCTATTACTGCATTCTCTATTCCTTCTTTTTTCCGTTCATTCATAACATCCAACACCCGTACACTCTGGTACGGCTAATATGCCAGGGGCTTAAGGACCCCATAATACGGCGTGAGAAGTACGAACACTTTCGAAAGTGCGGCACCCCAAAATTATAGCATTATATGCATCAGCTCCGAGTCATGTCTTTGGTCAAATGTTGGGTTTGCCCGGCTCCCCTGTTTTCGTGCCTTACGTTTCCCTATATCGGCTAAGGTAGCACTGGGAGAACTACTGCGATTGTGCCTCGGTTCAGCTGGGCTAAGCACCTCATTAGAGAAAGCTAAAACTGACTGTCATGATAAGGCGAGAGCTGGTCGCTGTTCGAGAGGTCTCGAGTCCTTAAAGACTTATGCCGCCTAGGGCGAGGAGTCGGCTTTGTCCGGCTTAGGCGTGTATGGCGCCCCGAACTCGGTCTTCCGAATACTAGGGGCTTCGCCGAAATTTAAAATTGTAGACTTCTATGGCTAGGTGAGAGTGATAAAGCATTGTAGTCCGATTGCCTTTGTTTGCTGCGCTGAGCACCTCCCTCGAAGGACCCAAGAATGGGAAAAAGAGTGCTCGGATTTATCCCGAACACCCCAGCACTCGTGGCATGGGGGCAGAAGCCGACGACTAGCCATCTCTCAGATTTAAACAGCCACACAGAAGGTAATAAATTCAAACAAGCATTGCATAGCGCATATGAAACAAGTTTTCATGAATACAGGATCAAACGAGCAAGTTCACTCAAAAATTACATCCTTGGAACACTCATCCGCCATAAGGCGGGCACCCTTCAGGATGCCCTCATAATACATCTCAGGGCAGCGATGCTCCTTGCCCTGCGGTGGTCCATCCTTCACCAGCTTCTCAGCGTCCATCTTGCCCCAGTGTACTTTAACACAGGCAAGGGCCCTGCAGGCACCCTTGATGCAGAAGGAGCGCTTGATGACCTCAAGCCAAGGACAGGCATCCGCAAGCCGCCTCACCAGCCCGAAATAGCTCCCTGGCATGGCCTCTCCAGGCCATAGCCAGACTATAAGACCCTTCATGGCCTATTCGGCCGCCTTATGGAGCTCGACCAATTGCTTCAGCTGGTCGCTTAAGGGCACCGGGTGTTCGCCTCAGTATACTGAGACCAGAACACCTTCTCCATCGAGCTCCCTTCCACGGCCCGGTAGTGCTTTGCGGCATCCGACACGCTGCAGGGAAAATCTGCGAATGCTCCTGGAGAGCTCCGGACTCGGGTAAGTAACAAGTAATTTACTTTCACATGCTTGCTTTGCATAATGAATGCCTTACCCGCCTCTATCTTCTTCATCGCCTCAATTTCCTGGAGGGCTTTTTGGGCTTCGGCCTTGGCATGCTTGGCACCCTCAAGGGCCGCGGCAAGCTCGGACTCTCGCGTCTTCGAGTCAAGCTCCAAAGTCTCATGTTTTTTCACGAGAGCCTGGAGCTCTTGCTGCACCTCGCCCACCCGTGCCTCTTGCTTCTCTCGCTCGGTGCGCTCCGTGGCCGCTTTGTTTTCGGCCTCGGACAGCGCTTGCTTCAGGGTCGCCACCTCGGTCGTGGCCCTTGGCAGATTCATAACGATCCTATCATTTTTGCAACTGCATCTTTTTCATATACATACATATAGACAAGGTATTCCTTACCTTTGCTCTCCTCGAGCTGCTTCTTGGCAAGCCCGAGCTCTTTCTCGGACCGCTTGAGGTCCTGCTTCAGCATATCGACCTTCGCAGTCAGTGCGATAGAGGTCAGCAGCGAAGCCTGCACACGCATATCGACATACTGGTATTAGACTCCTGCGAATGTTATTTTGATCCTCTATTCGACTTTTCTTTGTGAACGCTAAACAGAGCATCAGGGGCTACTGTCTATGTGGTAATATTTTCATATATTTTAAATACATACCTCAAAGCCTGTCAGAAGGCTGGCACAGGCTTCAGTCAGTACGCTCTTGGCGGACTGAATCTTCTGGATCACCGCACTCATAATAGTGCAGTGCTCCTCATCGACGGAGGCGCCGTTAAGCACCTCCAGCAAATTATCCGGTGCCTCCGGGTGGACGGAGGTCACCAACCCGGGAGGCTTGCCCCTCTTAGTAGGGGACCGCCTGCCGGAGTCCGGAACCACTGGAGGTTCCGGTGCGGTATTCGGCCTAGGGCCAAACTTGGAGCCCTTGGGAGCCTTGCTCCCTTTGCGCCCGGAGTCCGGAAGGTCGCCTTGAGGCACCTCCAGGACCACCTCCCCTTGGCTTGGTGCTCTTTGAGACAACACCTCAGCGTTGTCCGTAGGGCGAGGGGTGGAGGCGGTCGGAAGTGATCCTCCGCTGCTCATGGCCGACGGATCCAAAGAACTGCTCGACGAGGATACGTCGATACGGGCCCGGGACGGACTGCATAACCATGTCCAGCGTTAGAAGAAGCTGTGCAATTAAACGGTGCCACGGGTTACTCTGGTGTCCGAATACTTACGATCTCGCCAGGGGCTTGGCCCTGGGTGGCTACTCGTCTTCGCTGTCGGCGGTAGTGGCGGAGTAGTCCGGAGGGAGAGTCCTTCCCTTCTTGGACCCTTCGGTCTTCCCAGTTGGGGTGGCCTTCCTCTTCCTATCTTCCCCGGCTGGAGGGGAAGAACCTTTATCAGCCTCCTCCTCGGTTTCATGGGAGGAGTGCGTCTCTGAGTAATCGGATGATGAGTCCGATATCACCTCGCGTCGAGAAATCTTTCGGGTTCCCGTCGCCTTCTTCTTGATCTTCTTCTCCGGCACCTCATAAGGTGCCGGAGTCCGCATCTCCGTCAGGAGAGCGTCGGCAGGGTCTTCGGGCAGAGGGGCTGGGCAGTCAATCTGCCCCGATGTCTCCACCCATTCCTATCAAAGGCATGGAAGCTCAGATCCTGCACATAGTTAAACTATCTGAATACCCTATAAGTAGATAAAATATCTTACCGCGCCGGCTTGGCGCTTCGCCCTGAATCCGCGATCCTCGATAAGGGGAGGGGGAACCTCGGCACCCTTAAATAGCACCTTCCAAGCATCCTCGTGTGTTGTGTCAAAGAGCTCGCTTAGAGTTTGGTGCTGGGCCGGGTCGAACTCCCACAAGTTGAACGCCCGTTGTTGACACGGGAGGATCTGGCGGATGAGCATGACCTGGACTATGTTGACAAGCTTGAGCTTCTTGTTCACCATGTTTTGGATACAGGTTTGGAATCCGGTCAGCTCTGCCGGACTACCCCAGGGCAGGCCCTTCTCTTTCTAGAAGGTGAGCCGCATGGGGATCCCGGATCGGAACTCGGGGGACGCTGCCCATTTGGGGTCGCGCGGCTCAGTGATGTAGAACCACCCCGATTGCCACCCCTTTATGGTCTCCATGTAGGAGCCCTCGATCCATGTTACGTTGGGCATCTTGCCCACCACGGCGCCTCCACACTCCTCCTGCTGGCCGCCCACCACCTTTGGTTTGACATTGAAGGTCTTCAGCCATAGGCCGAAGTGGGGCTTGATGCGGAGGAAGGCCTCACACACGACGATAAACGCCAAAATGTTGAGGATGAAGTTCGGGGCCAGATCATGGAAATCCAGGCCGTAGTAGAACACGAGTCCCCGGACAAATGGGTGCAGAGGAAATCCCAGTCCATGGAGGAAATGGGTAAGGAATACTACCCTCTCAAGAGGCCTGGGGGTGGAGATGAACTACCCCGCATCTGGGAGCCGGTGTGCGATATCCTCGGACAGGTATTCGGCTCCCCTCAGCTTCTTGATGTGTCCCTCCGTGATGGAGGAAACCATCCACTTGCCTCCCGCTCTGTACATGGTTGGAGAAGGTTGAGGAAGAGAATGTGGACTTGGGCGCTAGAGCTTGAGTGCGCGAGAATGGATGAGCAAAGGAGGAAGAAGGCGTGGGTGGAAAAAGGTGAATCCTTATCCCTTTATATGGGCAGACGAAACTATGCGTCCCCACTAGCCTGGTAAAACTCGCTTATCCCTCAAGCACCATAATTAATGGCGCGGTTGGGTTACCCATGTCCGTATTGATGAGAATCCCGTGATAAGGGGACACGATCTCTGCTTCGACAAGACGTGCCGAGGAAACCACCTCGTGAAACGCGCTGAGGTTGGCTATAAAAAATGATTCGAATAAAGGCTTGGCTGTGGTGTGATGTCACATTACGGGATACGTCAGCAGATTACATTTGTGGAAATATTGTTCTCTCTACGGTGGTACGTGGAACTTGTTTTGCAGAGCCGGACACGATCCTCGTGTTCAAAACATTCTATGAAGTATTCGGAGGAGGAACCCGCCTTGCAATGCCGAAGACAATCTGCGTGTCAGACTCATCGTCATTGAAGCCTGGTTCAGGGGCTACTGAGGGAGTCCTGGATTAGGGGGTATCCGGACAGCCGGACTATAACCTTTGGCCGGACTATTGGACTATGAAGATACAAGATTAAAGACTTCGTCCCGTGTCCGGATGGGACTCTCCTTGGCATGGAAGGCAAGCTTGTCAATACGGATATGTAGATCTCCTTCCTTGTAACCGACTCTGTGTAACCCTAGCCCCCTCTGGTGTCTATATAAACCGGAGGGTTTAGTCCGTAGGACAAAAACAACAACAATCATACCATAGGCTAGCTTCTAGGGTTTAGCCTCTCTGATCTCGTGGTAGATCAAATCTTGTACTACCCATATCATCAATATCAATCAAGCAGGAGTAGGATTTTACCTCCATCGAGAGGGCCCGAACCTGGGTAAAAACATCGTGTCCCTTGTCTCCTGTTACCATCCGCCTAGACGCACAGTTCAGGACCCCCTACCCGAGGTCCGCCGGTTCTGACACCGACACCTATCCTACAACACCTACAAAGTACTTCTTGTTTCATGCTTGTTCTAGGTAAAGCGAATGTTAAGCATGCGTAGAGTTGTGTCGGTGGTCGATAGAACTTGAGGGAATATTTGTTCTACCTTTAGCTCCTCGTTGGGTTTGACACTCTTACTTATCGAAAGAGGCTACAACTGATCCCCTATACTTGTGGGTTATCACTATGCTGCATCATCCTCTCCTCTTCGAGGAATTACCAACACAGATACAAGCAATCAATGCTTTCTTTCACGTTGATGAAGGACTAGGATCTTTTGCAACTGTCATTAGGGATGCCAATGGTAGTTTTGTTGATGCTCCCTGTGTCCCTATACCAAATTTCTCGGATCCTATGATGATTGAGGGGATCCTATGCAAGGAGGGCCTGGGCAGACAAATTTCATTGGTTGCAACAACATCTAGGCAGGGTCTGGTTCAATGGAGTTTATTAATGCATGTGCACAACAAGAGATGTGGCGGAATGGCTCTACTACTATATTCGCAAGTATTGATATGGTCACTCTGATTGTGAATGTTAAATTTCTCACTACCCAAGGGACACAAATGAATCGTGGCGCATGAGCTAGCTAAACACTGTTTTATATTATATCATGTACTTGGGCCGATAAACATGTTGATATTATCTTGCGACACCTCACGAACGAGGAAACTTTTCTGTGATTAATAAAGCTAACTATGATGGCATTCTCAGTAAAAAAATATACATGCTAGTCAAAGTTTCTCAATGACTGAGACAAACGCTCCCTTGCGAGAGGAAACTCCGCTCTCTGATTATGACTCTGGTTATAGGTGGGTGTGCATTGAGCCGGATGCAACTCCCTAATTTTGTTTCATGCACAGGGGTTGGAACACAAATGGAACCAAGTACATTCAAAGTGAAAGACCAAAAAATCTAAATATGAAAAGACGTGTGGACACACACATACACATAAGGAAAATAAGGGGATGTAGTGTTCAAATATGCCCTAGAGGCAATAATATTTATTATTATATTTCCATATTAATAATTATAGAGTTTATATTTCATGCTATAACTGCTATGATCCTGGAATATGCGATTGATACGTCTCTGTTGTATCTACTTTTCAAAACACTTTTGCTCATGTTCTGCGTCGCCCTAGGTTATGACTGTTATATGATGAATATCATCCAACGAATGCACCGATCCAATGCCTACGAGTTTCCCACATATTGCTCTTGCTAAGTTACTATCTCTATTGCTACTGTTACAACTGCTACAAATTGGTACTGCTGTCACCATTACCACTGCTATTGTTACCACGGCTACCAAAATTGTCATACTACTATGCTATAGATCACTTTGCTGCAGATATGTAATCTCTAGGTGTGGTTGAATTGACAACTCAACGGCTAATACTTACAAATATTATTTGGCTCCCCTTGTGTCGAATCTATTTGGGTTGAATACTCTACCCTCAAAAACTATTGTGATCCCCTATACTTGTGGGTTATCAGATATTGAAAATTCTTGGTCGTGACGTTGGCAGGAAAGGCATGCCTCTCAAAATTACATTTATCTCTGATTTAAGCTTTGAGCTCTGGCACCTCTACAAATCCCCTCTTCCCTCTGTGAAGGGCCTATCCATTTACTCTTATGTTATTTTACTTTTATTGTTGAGTCATAACCTTCTCAAACAAGCACCAATCCTGAGAGCACTATTGCCATTCTTATGCATTGTGTATAGTTAAATATTGTGTGCATCATGACTGGATCTCTTCTACCATGAATTACAATGTTTAGTCGCTTCTTGAACTTTGGAGGTGCTTTGCACTTATATATGTTTTGCCGTCTCAGAAAGGGCTAGCGAGATACCATGTTGTCATATCATGATTGTTTTGACAAAGTGTTGGCATTTGAGATATATTATTATTGCTTGATAGTTGATTATGCCATTGATATGAATGAATATAATTTCTAAGAGTTATCATTTGCATGGTTAGATATAATCTTTGCTGAAAACTTGGGTATTATTTAAGCATATATATATATATATATATATATATATATATATATATATATATATATAAGAACAAATGAGTTCATAAAAGATTTTCTTTATTACTTTTAGTTTGTCAGCTGAATTGCTTGAGGACAAGCAATGAGTTAAGCTTGGGGGAGTTGATACTTCTTTGTCGTATTTACTTTTCCAAACACTTTTGCTCTTGTTTTGGACTCTGATTTGCATGATTTGAATGAAACTAACCCAGACTGACATTGTTTTCAGCAGAACTACCATGGTGTTGTTTTTTGTGTAGAAATAGAAGTTCTCAGAATTGGACGAAACTTTTTCGAGCTTTTTTATGGAATATATAAAAAGTACTAGAGCAAAGATCCACTAGAGGGGGGGCACCTGCTGCCCATGAGGCACTAGGGCGCACCCACCCGCTAGGCAGACCCTGGTGGCTTGTGGGGCCCATGAGGCTCTGCTGAATCCAATCTCAAGCCTATAAATTCCTATTTCCGAAGATAAAAAATAAGAGAAGAAGTTTCATCACATTTTACGATACGGAGCCGCCGCCACCTCATGTTCTTCATCAGGAGGCTAGATCTGGAGTCCGTTCGGGGCTCCAGAGTGGGGGATTTGTCGCCATCATCTTCATCATCATCATCCCTTCTTCCTCACCAATTTCATGATGCTCACCACCGGGAATGAGTAATTCCTTCGTATGCTTGCTGGACGGTGATGGGTTAGATGAGATTTTTAACATGTAATCGAGTTAATTTTGTTAGGGATTGATCCTCAGCATGCACTATGTTATGAGATTGATGTTGCTATGACTTTGCTATGCTTAATTCTTGTCACTAGGGCCTAAGTGAAATGATTTCAGATCTGAACCCTTCATGTTTTCATGAATATATTTGTGTTCTTGATCCTATCTTGCAAGTTATACGCACCTATTATGTGCTATGACCCGCATACCCCAAGGTGACAATGATTGGGATTCTTTCTGGTGATTACCATAGTTTGAGGAGTTCATGTATTCACTGTGTGTTAATGATAACCCACAAGTATAGGGGATTGCAACAGTTTTCGAGGGTAGAGTATTCAACCCAAATTTATTGATTCGGCACAAGGGGATCCAAAGAATATTTGCAAGTATTAGCAGCTGAGTTGTCAATTTAACCACACTTGTAGATTAATTATCTGCAGCAAAGTGATCAGTAGCAAAGTAGTATGATAGTTTTGATAGTAGTAGCAACAACAATAGTAATGGTAACAGTGATAGCAATGATTTTGTAGCAAGTGCAATAGTAACAGTTGTTGGGAAACGTAGCATGCAATTTCAAAAAAAATCCTACGCTCACGCAAGATCTATCTAGGAGATGCATAGCAATGAGAGGGGGAGAGTGTGTCTACATACCCTCATAGACAGAAAGCGGAAGTGTTTGACAACACAATTGATGTATTCGAACTTCTTCTCGTTCCAACCGATCAAGCACCGAACGTACGACACCTCCGAGTTCTGCACACGTTCAGCTTGATGACGTCCCTTGAAATCTTGATCCAGCAAAGTGTCGAGGGAGATGAGTTCCATCAGCACGACGGCGTGGTGACGGTGATGGTGAAGTGATCCACGCAGGGCTTCACCTAAGCACTACGGAGATATGACCAAGGGTGTAATTTGTGGACGGAGGCGCCGCACACGGCTAACAGATGTTGTTGGTGTGTTCTAGCGGTGCCCCCCCCCCATATATATAGGTTGGAGGGGAGGAGTGGCAGTCAAGGGGGCGCCGCAAGTAGGAGGAATCCTACTTGGGTGCCTCCCCAATTCGGCCTCCCCCTTCCATAAGTTCTGGAGGGGGAAGGAAGGAGGAGGGAGGAGGGAGGAGGGAAGGAAGGGGGAGGCCGAATCCCTCCCCTTCCGTCTCTCTTCCCCTCTTTCCTTCTCCTCCTATTTCGGCGTATATGGGGGCGCATCAGCCCCTTAGGGGCTGGTCTGTCCCCATCTTGGCCCATTAGGCCCATATAGTTGCCGGGGGGTGCCTCGAACCCCTTCCCGTGACCCGATATGTATCTGGTACCCGCAGAACACTTTCGGTGTCCGAATATCATCGTCCTATATATGAATCTTTCCCTCTCGACCATTTGAAGACTCCTCATCATGTCCATGATCTCATTCGGGACTTCGAACAACATTCGGTCACCAAATCACATAACTCATATAATACAAAATCATCATCAAACGTTAAGCGTGCGGACCCTACGGGTTCGAGAACTATGTAGACATGACCGAGACACCTATCCGGCCAATAACCAACAGCAGAACCTGGATGCTCATATTCATTCCCAGATATTCTACGAAGATCTTTATCGGTCGTACCGTAATGATAAGATACCTTATTCTGTTTGTCATCGGTATGTTACTTGCCTGAGATTCGATCGTCGATGTCTTCATAACTAGTTCAATCTCGTTACCGGCAAGTCTCTTTACTCGTTCCGCAATACATCATCCTGAAACTAACTCATTAGTTAGTTTCCTTGCAAGGCTTCTTATGATGTGCATTACGGAGAGGGCCCAGGGATACCTCTTCGATACTCGGAGTGACAAATCCTAATCTCGATCTATGCCAACCCAACAAGCACATTCAGAGATACCTGTAGAGCATTTATAATCACCCAGTTACGTTGTGATGTTTGATAGAACACAAGGTATTCCTCCGGTATCCGGGAGTTTCATAATCTCATAGTCGAAGGAATATGTATTTGACATGAAGAAAGCAATAACAATAAAACTGAACGATCAATATGCAAAGCTAACGGATGGGTCTTGTACATCACATCATTCTCCTAATGATGTAACCCCGTTCATCAAATGACAAGACATGTCTATTGTTAGGAAACTTAACCATCTTTGATTAACGGGCTAGTCTAGTAGAGGCTTACTAGGGACATTGTGTTTTTTCTATGTATCCACACATGTATCAAGTTTTCGGTTAATACAATTCTAGCATGAATAATAAACATTTATCATGATATAAGGAAATATAAATAACAAGTTTATTATTGCCTCTAGAGCATATTTCCTTTAGTCTCCCACTTGCACTAGAGTCAACAATCTAGTTCACATCGCCATGTGAGTTAACACCAATAGTTCACATATTTATGTGATTAACACCCATAGTTCACATCGCCATGTGACCAACATGAAGGAAATATGCCCTAGAGGCAATAATAAAGTTATTATTTATTTCCTTACATATCATGATAAATGTTTATTATTCATGCTAGAATTGTATTAACTGGAAACATAATACATGTGTGGATACATAGACAAACAGAGTGTCACTAGTATGCCTCTACTTGACTAGCTTGTTAATCAAAGATGGTTAAGTTTCCTAACCATGGACAAAGGAGTTGTCATTTGATTAACAAGGTCACATAATTAGTTGAATGATCTGATTGACATGACCCATTCCATTAGCATAGCACCCGATCGTTTAGTATGTTGCTGTTGCTTTCTTCATAACTTATACATGTTCCTTTGACTATGAGATTATGCAACTCCCGTTTGCCGAAGGAACACTTTGGGTGCTACCAAACGTCACAACGTAACTGAGTGATTATAAAGGAGTACTACAGGTGTCACCAAAGGTAGATGTTGGGTTGGCGTATTTCGAGATTAGGATTTGTCACTCCAATTGTGGGAGAGGTATCTCTGGGCCCTCTCGGTAATGCACATCACTTAAGCCTTGCAAGCATTGCAACTAATGAGTTAGTTGCGGGATGATGTATTACGGAACGAGTAAAGAGATTTGCCGGTAACGAGATTGAACTAGGTATTGGATACCGACGATCGAATCTCGGGCAAGTAACATACCGATGGACAAAGGGAACAACGTATGTTGTTATGCGGTCTGACCGATAAAGATCTTCGTACAATATGTAGGAGCCAATATGGGCATCCAGGTCCCGCTATTGGTTATTGACCGGAGATGTGTCTCGGTCATGTCTACATTGTTCTCGAACCGTAGGGTCCGCACGCTTAAGGTTACGATGACAGTTATTATGAGTTTATGAGTTTTGATGTACCGAAGGAGTTCGGAGTCCCGGATGAGATCGGGGACATGACGAGGAGTCTCGAAATGGTCGAGACGTAAAGATCGATATATTGGACGACTATATTCGAACATCGGAAAGGTTCTGAGTGGTTCGGGTATTTATCGGAGTACCGGAGAGTTACGGGAATTCGTATTGGGCCTTATTGGGCCATACGGGAAAGGAGAGAAAGGGCCAAAAGGGTGGCCGCACCCCTCCCCTTGGACTAGTCCGAATTGGACTAGGGAGGGGGGCGCCCCCCTCCTTCCTTCTCCTTCTCTCTTCCCTTTCCTTCTCTCCTACTCCCCCTACAAAGAAGAACTCCTAGTTAGACTAGGAAAGGGGGAATCCTACTCCCGGTGGGAGTAGGACTCCCCTTGGCGCGCCAAACATAGGGGCGGCCTCCTCCCTCCCCTGCTCCTTTATATACGGGGGCAGGGGGCACCCCATGGAGACACAAGTTAATCTTCGTGATCGTTCCTTAGCCGTGTGCGGTGCCCCCCTCCACCATATTCCACCTCGGTCATATTGTAGCGGTGCTTAGGCGAAGCCCTGCGATAGTAGAACATCAAGATCGTCACCACGCCGTCGTGCTGACGGAACTCCTCCCCGACGCATTGCTGGATCGGAGCCCGGGGAACGTCATCGAGCTGAACGTGTGCCAAGAACTCGGAGGTGCCGGAGTAACGGTGCTTGGATCGGTCGGATCGGGAAGACGTACGACTACTTCCTCTACGTTGCGTCAACGCTTCCGCTTCGGTCTACGAGGGTACGTAGACAACACTCTCCCCTCTCGTTGCTATGCATCACCATGATCTTGCGTGTGTGTAGGAATTTTTTTGAAATTACTACGTTCCCCAACAGTGGCATCAGAGCCTAGGTTTTTATGGTTTGATGTTATTTGCACGAGTAGAACAGAAGTGAGTTGTGGACGATACAAGTCATACTGCCTACCAGCATGTCATACTTTGGGTCAAGGGTATTATTGGATGAGACGACCCGGACCAACCTTACGCATACGCTTACGCGAGACCAGTTCCCTCGACGTGCTTTGCACACAGATGGCTTGCGGGAGACTGTCTCACCAACTTTAGTTGAACCGAGTATGGCTACGCCCGGTCCTTGAGAAGGTTAAAACGGAGTCTATTTGACGAAGTATCGTTGTGGTTTTGATGCGTAGGTGAGATTGGTTCTTGCTTCAGCCCGTAGCAGCCACGTAAAATTTGCAACAAACAAAGTAGAGGACGTCTAACTTGTTTTTGCAGGGCATGTTGTGATGTGATATGGTCAAGACATGATGCTAAATTTTATTGTATGAGATGATCATGTTTTGTAACCGAGCTATCAGCAACCGGCAGGAGCCGTATGGTTGTCGCTTTATTGTATGCAATGCAATCGCCCTGTAATGCTTTACTTTATCACTAAGCGGCAGCGATAGTCGTAGAAGCATAAGATTGGCGAGACGACAACGATGCTACGATGGAGATCAAGGTGTCGCGCCGGTGACGATGGTGATCATGACAGTGCTGCGGAGATGGAGATCACAAGCACAAGATGATGATGGCCATATCATATCACTTATATTGATTGCATGTGATGTTTATCTTTTATGCATCTTATCTTGCTTTGATTGACGGTAGCATTATAAGATGATCTCTCACTAATTATCAAGAAGTGTTCTCCCTGAGTATGCACCGTTGCGAAAGTTCTTCGTGCTGAGACACCACGTGATGATCGGGTGTGATAGGCTCTACGTTCAAATACAACGGGTGCAAAATAGTTGCACACGCGGAATACTCAGGTTATACTTGACGAGCTATGCATATAAGATATGACCTCGGAACACGGAGACCGAAAGGTCGAGCGTGAATCATATAGTAGATATGATCAACATAATGATGTTCACCATTGAAACTACTCCATCTCACGTGATGATCGGACATGGTTTATTTGATTTGGATCACGTGATCACTTAGAGGATTAGAGGGATGTCTATCTAAGTGGGAGTTCTTAAGTAATATGATTAATTGAACTTTAATTTATCATGAACTTAGTCCTAGTAGTATTAGTATATCTATGTTGTAGATCAATAGCTCGCGTTGTTGCTTCCCTATGTTTATTTTGATATGTTCCTAGAGAAAATTGTGTTGAAAAATATTAGTAGCAATGATGCGGATTGGATCCGTGATCTGAGGTTTATCCTCATTGCTGCACAGAAGAATTATGTCCTTAATGCACCGCTAGGTGACAGACCTATTGCAGGAGCAGATGCAGACGTTATGAATGTTTGGCTAGCTCAATATGATGACTACTTGATAGTTTAGTGCACCATGCTTAACGGCTTAGAATCGGGACTTCAAAGACGTTTTGAACGTCATGGACCATATGAGATGTTCCAGTAGTTGAAGTTAATATTTCAAGCAACTACCCGAGTTGAGGGATATGAAGTCTCCAACAAGTTCTATAGCTAAAAGATGGAGGAGAATCGCTCAACTAGTGAGCATGTGCTCAGATTGTCTGGGTACTACAATCGCTTGAATCAAGTAGGAGTTAATCTTCCAGATAAGATAGTGATTGACAGAATTCTCTAGTCACCATCACCAAGTTAGTAGAACTTCGTGATGAACTATAGTATGCAAGGGATGACGAAAACGACTCCCGACCTTTTTCATAATGATGAAATCGATGGAGGTAGAAATCAAGAAAGAGCATCAAGCGTTGATGGTTGACAAGATCACTAGTTTCAAGTAAAGGGCAAAGGGAAGAAGGGGAACTTCAAGAAGAACGGCAAGCAAGTTGCTGCTCAAGTGAAGAAGCCCAAGTCTGGACCTAAGCCTGAGACTGAGTGCGTTTACTGCAAAGGGACTGGTCACTGGAAGCGGAACTGCCCCAAGTATTTGGCGGATAAGAAGGATGGCGAAGTGAACAAAGGTATATTTGATATACAGATTATTGATATGTATTTTACTAGTGTTCATAGCAACCCCTCGGTATTTGATACTGGTTCAGTTGCTAAGAGTAGTAACTCGAAACGGGAGTTGCAGAATGAACAAAGACTAGTTAAGGGTGAAGTGACGATGAAAGTTGGAAGTAGTTCCAAGATTGATATGATCATCATCGCACACTCCCTATACTTTCGGGATTAGTGATGAACCTAAATAAGTGTTATTTGGTGTTTGCGTTGAGCATAAATATGATTTGATCATGTTTATTGCAATACGGTTATTCATTTAAGTTAGAGAACAATTGTTGTTCTGTTTACATGAATAGAACCTTTTATACACACCCAATGAAAATAGTTCATTGGATCTCGATCGTAGTGATACACATATTCATAATATTGAAACCAAAAGATGCGAAGTTAATAATGATAGTGCAACCTATTTGTGGCACTGCCGTTTAGGTCATATTGGTGTAAAGCGCATGAAGAAACTCCATGCTGATGGGATTTTGGAATCACTTGATTATGAATCACTTGATGCTTGCGAACCATGCCTCTTGGGCAAGATGACTAAAACGCCGTTCTCCGGAACAATGGAGCAAGCAACAGATTTGTTGGAAATCATACATACTGATGTATGTGCTCCGATGAATATTAAGGCTCGCGACAAGTATCATTATTTTCTAACCTTTACAGATGATTTGAGCAGATACGGGTATATCTACTTGATGAAACATAAGTCTGAAACGTTTGAAAAGTTCAAAGAATTTCAGAGTGAAGTAGAGAATCATCGTAACAAGAAAATAAAAGTTACTACGATATGATCGCAGAGGTAAAACATTTGAGTTACGAGTTTGGCCTTCAGTTAAACAATGTGAAATAGTTTCACTACTCACGCCACCTGGAACACCACAGCATAATGGTGTGTCCGAACGTCATAACCGTACTTTATTGATATAGTGCAATCTATGATGTTTCTTACCGATTTACCACTATCGTTTTGGGGTTATGCATTAGAGACAGCTGCATTCACGTTAAATAGGGCACCATCTAAATCCGTTGAGACGACACTATATGAACTGTGGTTTAGCAAGAAACCAAAGTTGTCGTTTCTTAAAGTTTGGGGTTGTGATGCTTATGTGAAAAAGGTTTCATCCTGATAAGCTCAAACCCAAATCGGAGAAATATGTCTTCATAGGATACCCAAAGGAGACAGTTGGGTACACCTTCTATCACAGATCCGAAGGCAAGACATTCGTTGCTAAGAATGGATACTTTCTAGAGAAGGAGTTTCTCTCGAAAGAAGTGAGTGGGAGGAAAGTAGAACTTGATGAGGTAACTGTACCTATTCCCTTGTTGGAAACTAGTACATCACAGGAACCAGTTTCTGTGACATCAAAACCAACTAGTGAGGAGGTTGATGATGATGATCATAGAACTACAGAACAAGTTACTACAGAACCTCGTAGATCAACCAGAGTAAGATCCGCACCAGAGTGGTACGGCAATCCTGTTCTGGAAGTCATGCTACTAGATCATGATGAACCTACGAACTATGAAGAAGCGATGGTGAGCCCAGATTCCGCAAAATGGCTTAAAGCCATGAAATCTGAGATGGGATCCATGTATGAGAACAAAGTATGGACTTTGATGGATTTGCCCGATGATCGGCAAGCCATAGAAAATAAATGGATCTTCAAGAGGAAGACAGAAGCTGATAGTAGTGTTACTATCTACAAAGCTAGAATTGTCGCAAAAGGTTTTCGACAAGTTCAAGGTGTTGACTACGATGAGAGTTTCTCACTCGTATCCATGCTTAAGTCTGTCCGAATCATGTTAGCAATTGCCGCATTTTATGAAATCTGGCAAACGGATAAAACAAAACTGCATTCCTTAATGGATTTATTAAAGAAGAGTTGTATATGATGCAACCAGAAGGTTTTGTCAATCCTAAAGGTGCTAACAAAATGTGCAAGCTCCAGCGATCCATCTATGGACTGGTGCAAGCATCTCGGAGTTGGAATATATGCTTTGATGAGTTGATCAAAGCATATAGTTTTATACAAACTTGCGGTGAAGCCTGTATTTACAAGAAAGTGAGTGGGAGCACTACAGCATTTCTGATAAGTATATGTAAATGACATATTGTTGATCGGAAATAATGCAGAATTATTCTGCAAAGCATAAAGGAGTGTTTGAAAGAAGTTTTTCGAAGAAGGACCTCGGTAAAGCTGCTTACATATTGAGCATCAAGATCTATAGAGATAGATCAAGACGCTTGATAAGTTTTCAATGAGTGCATACCTTGACAAGATTTTGAAGTAGTTCAAAATGGAACAGTCAAAGAAAGAGTTCTTTCCTGTGTTACAAGGTATGAAGTTGAGTAAAGACTCAAAACTCGACCACGGCAGAAGATAGAAAGAGAATGAAAGTCATTCCCTATGCCTTGGCCATAGGTTCTATAAAGTATGCCATGCTGTGTACCAGATCTATTGTATACCCTACACTGAGTTTGGCAAGGGAGTACAATAGTGATCTAGGAGTAGATCATTGGACAGCGGTCAAAATTATCCTTAGTGGAATAAGGATATGTTTCTCGATTATGGAAGTGACAAAAGGTTCGTCGTAAAGGGTTACGTCGATGCAAGTTTTGACACCGATCTGGATGACTCTAAGTCTCGATCTAGATACATATTGAAAGTGGGAGCAATTAGCTAGAGTAGCTCCGTGCAGAGCATTGTAGACATAGAAAATTGCAAAATACATAACGGATCTGAATGTGGCAGACCCGTTGACTAACTTCTCTCACAAGCAAAACATGATCACACCGTAGTACTCTTTGGGTGTTAATCACATAGCGATGTGAACTAGATTACTGAATCTAGCAAACCCTTTGGGTGTTGGTCACATGGCGATGTGAACTATGGGTGTTAATCACATGATGATGTGAACTATCGAGTTAATCACATGGTGATGTGAGTTAATCACATGGTGATGTGACCTAGATTATTGACTCTAGTGCAAGTGGGAGACTGAAGGAAATATGCCCTAGAGGCAATAATAAAGTTATTATTTATTTCCTTACATATCATGATAAATGTTTATTATTCATGCTAGAATTGTATTAACTGGAAACATAATACATGTGTGGATACATAGACAAACAGAGTGTCACTAGTATGCCTCTACTTGACTAGCTTGTTAATCAAAGATGGTTAAGTTTCCTAACCATGGACAAAGGAGTTGTCATTTGATTAACAAGGTCACATAATTAGTTGAATGATCTGATTGACATGACCCATTCCATTAGCATAGCACCCGATCGTTTAGTATGTTGCTGTTGCTTTCTTCATAACTTATACATGTTCCTTTGACTATGAGATTATGCAACTCCCGTTTGCCGGAGGAACACTTTGGGTGCTACCAAACATCACAACGTAACTGGGTGATTATAAAGGAGTACTACAGGTGTCACCAAAGGTAGATGTTGGGTTGGCGTATTTCGAGATTAGGATTTGTCACTCCAATTGTGGGAGAGGTATCTCTGGGCCCTCTCGGTAATGCACATCACTTAAGCCTTGCAAGCATTGCAACTAATGAGTTAGTTGCGGGATGATGTATTACGGAACGAGTAAAGAGACTTGCCGATAACGAGATTGAACTAGGTATTGGATACCGACGATCGAATCTCGGGCAAGTAACATACCGATGGACAAAGGGAACAACGTATGTTGTTATGCGATCTGATCGATAAAGATCTTCGTAGAATATGTAGGAGCCAATATGGGCATCTAGGTCCCGCTATTGGTTATTGACCGGAGATGTGTCTCGGTCATGTCTACATTGTTCTCGAACCGTAGGGTCCGCACGCTTAAGGTTACGATGACAGTTATTATGAGTTTATGAGTTTTGATGTACCGAAGGAGTTCGGAGTCCCGGATGAGATCGGGGACATGACGAGGAGTCTCGAAATGGTCGAGACGTAAAGATCGATATATTGGACGACTATATTCGGACATCGGAAAGGTTCTGAGTGGTTCGGGTATTTATCGGAGTACCAGAGAGTTACGGGAATTCGTATTGGGCCTTATTGGGCCATACGGGAAAGGAGAGAAAGGGCCAAAAGGGTGGCCGCACCCCTCCCCTTGGACTAGTCCGAATTGGACTAGGGAGGGGGGGCGCCCCCCTCCTTCCTTCTCCTTCTCTCTTCCCTTTCCTTCTCTCCTACTCCCCCTACAAGGAAGAACTCCTAGTTAGACTAGGAAAGGGGGAATCCTACTCCCGGTGGGAGTAGGACTCCCCTTGGCGCGCCAAACATAGGGCCGGCCTCCTCCCTCCCCTGCTCCTTTATATACGGGGGCAGGGGGCACCCCATGGAGACACAAGTTAATCTTCGTGATCGTTCCTTAGCCGTGTGCGGTGCCCCCCTCCACCATATTCCACCTCGGTCATATTGTAGCGGTGCTTAGGCGAAGCCCTGCGACGGTAGAACATCAATATCATCACCACGCCGTCGTGCTGACGGAACTCCTCCCCAACGCATTGCTGGATCGGAGCCCGGGGAACGTCATCGAGTTGAACGTGTGCCAAGAACTCGGAGGTGCCGGAGTAACGGTGCTTGGATCGGTCGAATCGGGAAGACGTACGACTACTTCCTCTACGTTGCGTCAACGCTTCCGCTTCGGTCTACGAGGGTACGTAGACAACACTCTCCCCTCTCGTTGCTATGCATCACCATGATCTTGCGTGTGTGTAGGAAATTTTTTGAAATTACTACATTCCCCAACACAACACCCAAAGGGTTTACTAGAGTCAATAATCTAGTTCACATTGCTATGTGATTAACACATAAAGAGTACAAAGGTGTGATCATGTTTTGCTTTGAGAGAAGTTTAGTCAATGGTTCTGCCACATTCAGATCCGTATGTATTTCGCAAATTTCTATGTCTACAATGCCCTGCACGAAGCTACTCAAGCTAATTGCTCCCACGTTCAATACGTATCTAGATTGAGACTTAGAGTCATCTAGATCAGTATCAAAGCTTGCATCGACGTAACTCTTTACGATGAACTCTTTATCACCTCCATAACCGAGAAACATTTCCTTTGTCTTCTTTAGGTATCTAAAGATAATTTTGACCGTTTTCCAGTGATCTACTCCTAGATCACTATTGTACCCCCTTGCCAAACTCATGGCAAGGTATACAATAGGTCTGGTACACAGCATGGCATACTTTATAGAACCTATGGCTCATGCATAGGGAATGGCTTTCATTATCTCTCCATCTTCTGTCGTGGTTGGGTTTTGAGTATTACTCAACTTCACACCTTGCAACATAGGCAAGAACCCTTTCTTTGACTAATCTATTTTGAACTTCTTCAAAAAAATTGCCAAGGTATGTGCTTTCTGAAAGTCATATTAAGCGTCTCGATCTATCCCTATAGATCTTGATGCCCAATATTTAAGTAGCTTCATTGAGGTCTTTCATTAAAAAATTCTTATTCAAGTATCCTTTTATGCTATCTAGAAATTCTATATCATTTCCGATCAACAATATGTCATCCACATATACTATCAGAAATGCTACAGAGCTCCCACTCACTTTCTTGTAAATATAGGATTCACCAAAAGTCTGTATAAAACCATATGCTTTGATCACCTCATAAAAGCTTATATTCCAACTCCGAGATGCTTGCACCAATCCATAGATGGATCGCTGGAGCTTGCACACTTCGTTAGCACCTTTAGGATTGACAAAAACCTTCTGGTTGCATCATATACAACCCTTCTTTAAGAAATCCATTAAGGAATGCAGTTTTGACATCCATTTGCAAGATCTCATAAAATGCGGCAATTGCTAACATGATTCGGACAGACTTAAGCATCGCTACGATTGAGAAAATCTCATCGTAGTCAACACCTTGAACTTGTCAAAAACCTTTTGCGACAAGTCGAGCTTTGTAGGTAGTAACACTATCATCAGTGGCCGTCTTCCTCTTGAAGATCCATTTATTCTCAATGGCTTGCCGATCATTGGGCAAGTCCACCAAAGTCCATACTTTGTTCTCATACATGGATCCTATCTCAGATTTCATGGCCTTAAGCCATCTTGTAAGAATCTGGGCTCATCATAGCTTCTCTGTAGTTCGTAGGTTCGCCATGGTCTAATAACATGATTTCCAGGACAGGATTACCGTACCACTCTAATGTGGAACGTGCTCTGTTTGACCTACGAGGTCTAGTAGTAACTTGGTCCGAAGTTTCATGATCATCATCATTAGCTTCCTCTCTAGTTGGTGTAGGCATCACGGGAACGAATTTCACTGATGTGCTACTTTCCAATTCGAGAGAAGGTACAATTACCTCATCAAGTTCTACTTTCCTCCCACTCACTTTTTTGAGAGAAACTCCTTCTCTAGAAATGTTCCATTCTCGGCAACAAAGAACTTGCCTTCGGATTTGTGGTAGAAGGTGTACCCAATTGTTTCCTTAGGGTATCCTATGAAGATGCATATCCGATTTGGGTTCGAGCTAACCCCAAACTTTAAGAAACGACAGCTTAGGTTTCTTGCCAAACCACTGTTCATACGGTGTCGTCTCAAAGTATTTAGACGGTGCCCTATTTAACATGAATGCAGCTGTCTCTAATGCATAACCCCAAAACAATAGTGGTAAAACGATAAGAAACATCATAGACCGCACCACATCTAATAAAGTACGGTTACAACCTTTGGACACACCATTACGCTGTGGTGTTCTAGATGGTGTGAGTTGTGAAACTATTCCACGTTGTTTTAATGAAGGCCAAACCCCTAAATCAAATATTCGGTTTCACGATCAGATCGTAGAAGCTTTATTTCCTTGTTACAATGATTCTCCACTTCACTCTGAAATTCTTTGAACTTTTCAAATGTTTCAGACTTGTGTTTCATCAAGTATATATACCCATATTTGCTCAAATCATCTGTGAAGGTCAGGAAATAACGATACCCGCTGCGACCTTCAACACTCATCGGACCGCATACATCAGTATGTATTATTTCCAATAAGTCAATAGCTCTCTCCATTGTTCCGGGGAATGGAGTTTTAGTCATCTTGCCCATGAGGCATGGTTCTCAAGTATCAAATGATTCATAATCAAGTGATTCCAAAAGCCCATCTGCATGGAGTTTCTTCATGCGCTTTACACCAATATGACCTAAATGGCGGTGCCACAAGTATGTTGCACTATCATTATCAACTTTGCATCTTTTGGCATCAATATTACAAATATGTGTATCACTACGATCGAGATTCAATAAACCATTTATATTGGGTGTATGACCATAGAAGATTTTATACATGTAAATAGAACAACAATTATTCTTTGACTTAAATGAATAACCTTATTGCAATAAACATGATACGATCATATTCATGCTCAATGCAAACACCAAATAACATTTATTTCAGGTTCAATACTAATCAACCTTGGAATCACTTCCAACACACATCATCACTTTACCCTTAACTAGTATTTGTTCATTTTGCAACTCCTGTTTCGAGTTACAAATCTTAGCAACTGAACCAGTATAAAATACCCAGGGGCCACTATGAACACTAGTAAAGTACAGATCAATAACATGTATATCAAATATACCTCTGTTCTCTTTGCCATCCTTCTTATCCGCCAAGTTTTTGGGGCAGTTCCGTTTCTAGTGACCATTCCCTTTGCAGTAGAAGCACTCAGTTCCAGGCTTAGGTCTAGCTTTGGGCTTCTTCACGGGAGTGGCAACTTGCTTGCCATTCTTCTTGAAGTTACCTATATTTCCCTTGCCCTTTTTCTTTAAACTAGTGGTCTTGTTAACCATCAACACTTGATGCCATTTCTTGATTTCTACCTTCGCTGATTTCAGCATCGCAAAGAGCTTGGGAATCATTTTCTTCATCCCTTGCATATTATAGTTCATCACAAAGTTCTAGTAATTTGGTGATAGTGACTAGAGAACTCTGTCAATCACTATCTTGTCTGGAAGATTAACTCCCACTTGATTCAAGCGATTGTAGTACCCAGACATTCTGAGCACATGCTCATTGCCTAAGCTATTCTCCTCCATCTTGTAGGCAAAGTACTTGTCAGAGGTATCATACCTCTCGACACGGGCATGAGTCTGAAATACCAATTTCAGCTCTTGGAACATCTCATATGCTCTGTGGCGTTCAAAAAGTTTTTGAAGTCCCGGTTCTATGCCGTAAAGAATGGTGCACTAAACTATCAAGTAGTCATCATACCGAGCTTGTTAAACGTTCATAATGTCTGCATCTGCTCCTGTAATAGGTCTGTCACCTAGCAGTGCATCAAGGACATAATTCTTCTATGCAAGAAAGAGGATAATCCTTAGATCACGACCCAGTCCGCATCATTGCTACTATCATCTTTCAACTTATTTTTATCTAGGAACATATCAAAAAATAAACAGGGAACTACATCGCGAGCTATTGATCTACTACATAATTATGCAAATTCTATCAGGACTAAGTTCATGATAAATTAAGTTCAATTAATCAAATTACTTAAGAATTCCCACTTAGATAGACATCCCTCAAGTCATCTAAATGATATGTGATCCAAATCAACTAAACCATGTCCGATCATAACGTGAGATGGAGTAGTCATCAATGGTGAACATCTCTATGTTGATCATATCTACTATATGATTCACGTTCGACCTTTCGGTCTTAGTGTTCCGAGGCCATGTATGTACATGCTTGGCTCGTCAAGTTTAACCCAAGTATTCTGCACGTGCAAAACTGTCTTGCACCCGTTGTATGTGAACGTAGAGCTTATCACACCCGATCACCACATGGTGTCTCGGCACGATGAACTGTTGCAACGGTGCATACTCAGGGAGAACTCTTATACCTTGAAATTTTAGTAAGGGATCAACTTATAATGCTACAACCGTGCTAAGCAAAATAAGATGCATAAAAGATAAACATCACATGCAATAAAAATATGTGACATGATATGGACATCATCTTCTTGTGCCTTTGATCTCCATCTCCAAAGCACTGTCATGATTTCCATCGTCACCGGCTTGACACCTTGATCTCCATCGTAGCGTCGTTGTCGTCTCGCCAACTATTGCTTCTAGAACTATCGCTAACGCATAGTGATAAATTAAAGCAATTACATGGCGATTGCATTTCATACAATAAAGCGACAACCATAAGGCTCTTGCCAGTTGCCAATAACTTTTAAAAAACATGATCATCTCATACAATAACGTATATCACATCATGTCTTGACCATATTACATCACAATATGCACTGCAAAAACAAGTTAGACGTCCTCTACTTTGTTGTTGCAAGTTTTACGTGGCTGCTACGGGCTTCTAGCAAGAACTGTTCTTAGCGACGCATAAAAACCACAACGGTGATTTATCGAGTTTGTTGTTTTAACCTTCAACAAGGACCGGCCGCAGCCAAATTTGATTCAACTAAAGTTGGAGAAATAGACACCCGCAAGCCACCTTTATGCAAAACTAGTTGCATGTCTGTCGGTGGAACCGGTCTCATGTACGTGGTCATGTAAGGTTGGTCTGGGCGGCTTCATCCAACAATACTGCTGAATCAAAATAAGACATTGGTGGTAAGCAGTATGATGATCACCGCCCACAACTCTTTGTGTTCTACTCGTGCATATAATCTACGCATAGACCTGGCTTTGATACCACTGTTGGGAAACGTAGCATGCAATTTCAAAAAAAATCCTACGCTCACGCAACATCTATCTAGGAGATGCATAGCAACGAGAGGGGGAGAGTGTGTCTATGTACCCTCGTAGACCGAAAGTGGAAGCGTTTGACAACGCGGTTGATGTAGTCGAACTTCTTCTCGTTCCGACCAATCAAGCACCAAACATACGGCACCTCCGAGTTCTGCACACGTTAAGCTCGATGACGTCCCTCGAATTCTTGATCCAGCAAAGTGTCGAGGGATATCAGTTCCGTCAGCACGACGACATGGTGATGGTGATGGTGAAGTGATCCGCGCAGGGCTTCGCCTAAGCGCTAAGGAGATATGACTGAGGGTGTAATCTGTGGAGGGAGGCGCCGCACACGACTAACTAATGTCGCTTGAAGCTACGTCGGTATTTCCCCAAAGAGGAAGGGATGATGCAACACAGCGGCGGTAGGTATTTCCCTCAGATATGAAACCAAGGTTATCGAACCAGTAGGAGAACCAAGCAACACAAAGTAAACAGCCCCTGCACACAAATAACAACACCTCGCAACCCGACGTGTTAAAGGGGTTGTCAATCCCTTTCGGGGTACAGCGCCAGAAATTGCGTGATGACGGGAGAAAATTGTAATAGATTAAATAGATAGATCACAAATAAAATAAAGTGCAAGAAAGTATTTTTGGATTTTTGGTTTAATAGATCTGAATAAAAAGTGCAAATAAAATAGATCGCAAAGCAAATATAAGAGAAGTAAGACCCGGGGGCTGTAGGTTTCACTAGTGGCTTTTCTCGAGAAAAATATCAAACGGTGGGTAAACAAATTACTGTTGGGTAATTGATAGAACTTCAAATAATTATGATGATATCCAGGCAATGATCATTACATAGGCATCACGTCCAAGATTAGTAGACTGACTCATGCCTACATCTACTACTATTACTCCACACATCGATCGCTATCCAGCCTGCATCTAGTGTATTAAGTTCATGGAAAAATAGAATAATGCAATAAGAACGATGCCATGATGTAGACAAGATCCGTTTATCTATATGGCGGTAGATATAGATCTCATCTTTTTATCCTTAGTAGCAACAATACATACGTGTCGTTTCCCTTTTTGTCACTAGGATCGAGCACCGTAAGATCGAACCCACTACCGGGCACCTCTTCCCATTGCAAAATAAATAGATCAAGTTGGCCAAACAAAACGCAAATATCGGAGAAGAAATACGAGGCTATAAGAGATCATGCATATAAGAGATCAAAGAAACTCAAATAACTTTCATGGATAAAAAAAGATATGACTGATCATAAACTCGAAGTACATCGATCCCAAGAAACACGCCGCAAAAGAGTTACATCATATGGATCTCCAAGAGACCATTGTATTCAGAATTCAGCGAGAGAGAGGAAGCCATCTAGCTACTAACTACGGACCCGAAGGTCTACAAGGAACTACTCACGCATCATCGGAGAGGCACCAATGGAGGTGGTGAAACCCATCCGAGATGGTGTCTAGATTGGATCTGGTGGTTATGGACTCTGCGGCGGCTGGATGAATATTTCGACGCTTGTTCTAGGGTTTTGGTATTTTTGGGGTATTTATAGAGCAAAGAGGCGGTCTGGGGGGCACCCGAGGTGGGCACAACCCACCAGGGCGCGTCTGGGCCTCCTGGTGCGCCCTGGTGAGTTGTGCCCCCCTCGGGGCACCCCCAGGTGCAACCAGGGCCCATTGCCTTCCTTCTGGCCCATAAAAAATCATCGTGGAGTTTCGTGGCATTTGGACTTCATCTGACATTGATTTCCTGCGGTGTAAGAAACATGGAAAAACAGCAAGTGGCACTTGGCACTATGTCAATAGGTTAGTACCAAAAAATGATACAAAATGACTATAAAATGATTATAAAACATCCAAGATTGATAATAAAACAATATGGAACAATCAAAAATTATAGATACGTTGGAGACGTATCACTAACAAATGTTGTTGGTGTGTTCTAGCGGTGCCCCCCCCCCCACATATATATATATAGGTTGGAGGGGAGGAGAGGCAGCCAAGGGGGCGCCCCAAGTAGGAGGAATCCTACTTGGGCGCCTCCCCAATTCGGCCTCCCCCCTTCCATAAGTTCCGGAGGGGAAGGAATGAGGAGGGAGGAAGGAAGGAAGGGGGAGGCCGAATCCCTCCCCTTCCTTCTCTCTTCCCCTCTTTCCTTCTCCTCCTATTTCGGCCTATATGGGGGCGACCAGCCCCTTAGGGGCTGGTATATCCCCCTCTTGGCCCATTAGGCCCATATAGTTGTCGAGGGGGTGCCCGGAACCCCTTCCGGTGACCCGATATGTACCCGGTACCCCCATAACACTTCCGGTGTCTGAGTATCATCGTCCTGTATATGAATCTTTACCTCTCGACCATTTCGAGACTCCTCGTCATGTCCGTGATCTCATACGGGACTCTGAACAACATTCGTTCACCAAATCACATAACTCATATAATACAAAATCATCATCGAATGTTAAGCGTGCGGAACCTACGGGTTCGAGAACTATGTAGACATGACCAAGACACCTCTCTGGTCAATAACCAACAACGGAACCTGGATACTCATATTGGTTCCCACATATTCTATGAAGATCTTTATCGGTCGTACCATAATGGCAACATACGTTATTCCCTTTGTCATCAGTATGTTACTTGCCCGAGATTCGATCGTTGGTATTTTCATACCTAGTTCAATCTTGTTATGGGCAGGTCTATTTACTCATTCCATAATACATCATCCTGCAACTAACTCATTAGTTACTTTGCTTGCAAGGCTTCTTAGGATGTGCATTACCGAGAGGGCCCAGAGATACCTCTCCGATACTCGGAGTGACAAATCTAATCTTGATCAATGCCAACCCAACAAACACCTTCGGAGATACCTGTAGAGCATCTTTATAATCACCTAGTTACATTGTGACATTTGATAGCACACAAGGTAATATAAGGAAATATAAGATAACAACTTTATTATTGCCTCTAGGGCATATTTCCTTCAACAGTAGCAGTAGTGACTTAGCAAGAAAAATATGAGAGAAATTCATAGGCATTGGATTGATGAATTCGTTGGATGATATTCATCATATAACAGTCATAACCTAGGGCGATATGGCACTAGCTCCAGTTCATAAATATAATGTAGGCATGTATTCTGTAAATAGTCATACGTGCTTCTGGAAAGAACTTGCATGACATCTTTTGTCCTACCCTCCCGTGGCAGCGGGGTCCTATTGGAAACTAAGGGATATTAAGGCCTCCTTTTAATAGAGAACCGGAACAAAGCATTAACACATAGTGAATACATGAACTCCTCAAACTACGGTCATCACCAGGAAGTGTCCCGAATTCTGTCACTCCAGGGTTGCCGGATCATAACACGTAGTAGGTGACTATAACTTGCAAGATCGGATCTAGAACATAGATATAATGGTGATAACATAAAGGATTCAGATCTGGAATCATGGCACCCAGGCCCAAAGTGACAAGCATTAAGCATGGCAAAGTCATAGAAACATCAATCTCAGAACATAATGCATATTAGGGATCAAGCCCTAACAAAACTAACTCGATTACATGATGAATCTCATCCAACTCCTCACCGACAGCGAGCCTACGAAGGAATTACTCACTCCCGGTGGGAAGCATCATGGAATTGGCGATGGAGAAGGGTTGGTGATGACGAAGATCGAAGATCCCCCTCTCCAGAGCCCCAAACAGACTCCAGATCTGGCCTCTCGATGAAGAACAGGAGGTGGCGGCGGCTTCGTCTCATGAAACACGATAATTTTTTCTCCCTGATATTTTTTCCAAATATGTGATTTTATAGTATCAGGGTTGAGGCCTGCGGGGCTACCAGGTGGGGACAACCCACCTGGGCGCGCCTGGAGGGGGGCGCGCCCTCGTGGGTTGTGCCCACCCAGGTGCCCCCCTCTCGTGGTTCTTGGCTCCAGGAATTCTTATTTATTGAATAAAAAATCCTCGCAACAAAGTTTCATTCCAATCTTGGAACTTTTATTTCTACACAAAAACAATACCATGGTAGTTCTGCTGAAAACAACGTCAGTCCGGGTTAGATTCATTCAAATCATGCAAATTAGAGTCCAAAACAAGAGGAAAAGCGTTAGGAAAATTAGATACGATGGAGATGTATCAACTCCCCAAGCTTAAACCTTTGATTGTCCTCAAGCAATTCAGTTGATAAACTGAAAGTGAAAAAGAAAAACTTTTACGAACTCTTTTGCTCTTGTTTACATAAATAAGCTTAAGTAGCACCCAGGTTTTCAGCCAAGATTATAACTAACCATGTCGACAATAACTCTTAAAAATTATGTTAACTCATATCAATGACATAATCAACTAGCCAGCAATAATAAGATATGTCAAACAAAAACACTTTGTCAAAACAACCATGATATATATGACAATAGTGGTATCTCGCTAGCCCTTTCCGAGACCGCAAAACATAAATGCAGAACACCTCCAAAGTTCAAGCAGCGACAAAACATTGTAATTCATGGTAGAAAATATCCAGTCATGATGCACCAACATTAGCTACACACAATGCATGAGGATGACAATAGTGCTCTCAGGTTCTGGCGCTTATTTGAGAAGGTGATGACACAACGTAAAAGTAAATAGATAGTCCATTCGCAGAGAGAAGTAGTGATTTGCAGAGGTGCCAGAGCTCAAGTTTTTAAAACCGAGGTAAATGAAATTTTGAGAAATGCACCCTTCTTGTTTACTTCGCGACCATTAGTTATCGGTATCTTCCATGCTAAGCACATTAGTGGTGGTTCCCAAGCGATAAAAGTAAAGGTTTACTCCCCCTCCACCAACAATCACACTCCACGGCTTGTCCGAAACAACGGGTACCGTCCATACCAACAACATTCCTGGGGGGTTTTGTTTAATTATTTGCAATTTGAATTCAGGACCGGGAATCCCTATTACCGCCCCTCTCATGCAAGGACGAGTGAATAAACACTCATCATGAGAATAACCCGCTTAGCATGGAAGATACTAACTACCTCCTTTCGCTCTATGAACAATCCAGGCACACAAAAAAGGATATTTATTTGAAGTTTTTAGAGGTGGCACATGCAAATTTACTTAGGACGACAGGCTAATACCGCATATAGGTAGGTATGGTGGACTCATCTGGAATAACTTGGGTTTCAGGATTTTGATGCACAAGCAGAATTCCCGCTTAGTATAGGCGAAGGCTAGCAATTAGGTTGAGAAGCGGCCAGCTAGAGAGCAAAAACGGTCATTAACATGCATTATGCATAAGTAACATTGGATACTAGCATGAGTAGGATATGAACACGATGAACATAAATATCGTAGAGCCTATGTTTGTTTTGATTCAACTACATGCATGAACATGTGCCAAGTCAAGCCACTCGAACATTCAAAGGAGGATACCATATCATCATACTACATCACAGTCATTTTAACGCAATGTTGACATCCAAGATAAATCATTATCCACTCCTAGCTACCACTACTGCAGGATGGTCCAAACGGGATAGTCGAATCAGAGATCCTTCTACGAAACTATGTGCGATGCATCAACCATAAATGGTGATGTAATAAAACCATCAAGAAAGATGCAAGATGTTTGCGATGGCGGTGACATCAAACACGGTTCATATTGGAGTTACGTCTGCAATGAGTGGCACACGGTTAATTTAGAAGAACTGTTTGCGATGATGCAGAACAACAGAAACGGGTAGCCAGATGAGGGTGTGTGCGATATACGGCATACAGTTCACTAGAATGAATTGTGTGTGATTAGGCAACACAATAGAAACGGTTCAACTAAACAAGATGTGTGTGATACGCGACAGACATGTCCGTAATAAGAAATGTGTGCGAAGACTAATAATAACACAGACAATTGCTGCTAATAAGCCATGTGATTTGCTCTGTCTACAGAAGAATTACATAAGTGACTATACAGATAATTCACACACACCTCAATGAACAATTGTATGCATTCCAAACTAGGAGAAACGATCGTCCAGTCATCTACTTCTTGTGATGCTCTCGCCACTGCTCTGTGGCTCGATCCCTCGTCTAGGGTAGGAAGAAGACACTCCCTTGCTTTTCGAATAAAATGGGCTGTGGGGTCTTACCCCACAGTAAATAGTCAAAAAAAAAGACACTCCCTCGTGTCAACGATCTGCTTGTACATCTCGTAGCTTGTGTACGCGTCCTTGGCCGCGTACGTGACGTGTTGTTCATCCAGTCTCTCATGCCAGACACCATGCCAGGCGTTCTTGTCCTTCTTGCTCTCAACCTTCATATTTATGTAGTAGGGGTCGATGATGGCCGAGGCGGCGTCAACCAGGGAGTTCTTTTTGTTGTTGTCGCTGCTGTAAGTGCATCTAGTGCCACCCCTAGTTGGTTTTGGAGTATTGACGACAATCCTGGTTGAGGGACTAATGTGTTTGTGAGAATTGCAAGATAACACAGGTAGCGGTCCCTCATTGATTCGGTTTACCTACCGGTGATGACCCCTAAAAATGTATGAAGACATTGAAGACAATGGTGGTATATGAAGATATACAGATTGAAGACTATGACATGAGAAAACATTGCGTGAAGACTATGGAGCGCGAAGACTTAGTCGTTTCGTTGTTTACTTTTCTTCTTTGTTGAGTCATAGGAACCACCGCACTGTTAAAGTGGGGTCCAAGTGAACAAAGTCAGAGTGACTGAAGTGATGCTCAACCAAAATCCTATGTCTTCGAGCAAAGACTATGAGAGCAAATCTTATCCAGAGCTGGATGAGTCAGCTTTGCTTGTAGCCCAAGTAAAGTTGCCGTGTGTGTTTGCAATCTGACCACTGGAACACGTGTCAGTTCCTTAGTGACCCAGGGTCATTTCGGACATATCAGGTCGGGTTGCCTAGTGGATATAAATAGCCCACCCCCTACACCATAAATTGGTGGTTGCTTAGAGTTAGTGCACGGCTTTTGTTGTATTGAGAGCAACCCACCTCGAAGCCTTTGAGAGAGAGAAATCCTTGCGAGGACAAAGCCCAAACACCCAGAGCCAAAGAGTGTTAGGCATCACTGAAGTCTTTCTGTCTGCGTGACCTGAAGACTTATTACACTTGAGGACTGTGAATCCTGTAGCCGGTTAGGCGTCGCGTTCTGAGCATCCAAGAGTCATTGTGGATCGCCGGTGAATGAAGTCTGTGAAGGTTTCAAAGTCTACCTTGAAGACTTACCAGAATAATTGGGCGAGGACTGGGTGTCCTTAGCTCAAGGGGAATAAGGTGAAGACGCAGTCTTCTGAGTTGAATCTCAGCCTCCCTAACCATACGTACAGTTGTCACAGCAACTGGAACTGGTCCAACAAATATTGTGTCCTCAACAAGTGACTAGTTCTATCCTCTCCCTCTCTTTACTTAGAGTTTGTCTTCATGAAGTCATTGCCTGTTTGCTTTACCTATTTGTCTTCACAGTTTGACTATTATCGTAGTTTGGCTTCATACCATCTTCCATCCTGATCCTTACTACCTAGCTGCTATTAGTCTTCGTACTCTCACTTAATTGCATCTTGACTATGGCATGCTTAGTGTAGTTTATCTTCCACTGCATACTAATAGGGTCATTTATATTGTTTGTCTTCGAAACTTCCATATTTTGAAGACTGTCATAAAAATCGCCTATTCACCCCCCCCCCCTCTAGTCGATAACTAGCACTTTCAATTGGTATCAGAGCAAGGTACTCCCTTGTTCTGTGTGATTCGGTTTAACCACCTGGAGTTTTAGTTATGTCGACTGCAGGGATAATCAAAGTCTCCGCTGCTTGCCCCGTCTTCGATGGAACTGAATATCCCTACTGGAAGAATAAGATGCGCATGCATCTTGAAGCCATTGATGTCGACCTCTGGTATGTCATCAAGAATGGCGTTCCCAAGACTGGTGAAGGTGTCACGCCTGCTGATGTCAAGAAGTTCATTCAACTGGACTCTACTGCCAAGAACATCATCTGTGGTCATCTTACCAAAGGACAGTATGGCCGCGTGAGTGCTCTGGAAACGTCGAAGCTAGTCTGGGACTGGCTGTCCAAGGTCAACGAAGGCGTCTCCACCCAGAGAGATCAAAGGATCAGTGTTCTTCACAACCTCTTCAACCGCTTCAAGAGAAACGACAATGAAACTGTCTAGCTCACGTTTGATCGCCTCACCGACATCACAAATGAGCTTCGTGCTCTCAGCGCCACAGAGATTACCAAGCATGAAATCGTCAAGACACTACTGAGATCACTTGACAGCTCCTTTGACACCCTTGCTCTCATGATACAAGAACGCCCTGATTTCAAGACACTCGATCCGTTTGATATACTTGAGAGGCTCAGCACACATGAGTTCCAGCTATCTGAGAAAAGAGATATCTATGGTCCCAACTATGGCCGAACTCGCGCTTTGAAGTCAAGAGCTGTTTCCTCATCTGAAGAAGAATCTGACTGCAGTTCTGATGATCCTGAAGACATTGCAAAGGAACTTGCTATGCTTGTGAAGAAGTTCCAGAAGTTCACTAAGAAGGGCTACAGAAAGTATTCACGATCCAGCTCAAGAAATGATGAAGCTTCCACTCATGACTACAAGAAGAGAACATGTCACAAGTGCAAGAAACCTGGACACTATATCTCTGAGTGTCCACAGTGGGACAATGAGAAGAAGAAGAAGAGCAAGGAATATGATTCTGATGACAAGAAGAAGAAGAAGAAATCTTCGAAGTCTTCTTCGAAGTCCTCGTCCAAGTCTTCATCTCATAAGAAGAGCTCATCTGGCAAGGCTCGTGCTTTTGTTGGCAAGGAGATGGATTTAGAGGAGGAGTCCGCTTCTGAGGAGGCGGAGGTGGAATCTGAGGAGGAGTATGACCCTGGCGTTGCAAGTCTGGCTCTAGCCACAGCCTACGTTGCCAAGTCCATCTTCAACACTGAAGACAATGACTTCCACACCAACGCTGAAGCTAATGACAAGGACGACTCTGCTCCCACCTACTGCTTCATGGCACGTGGTGCCAAGGTAAAATCACGTGATGCTTACTTTCAAACATCAAGTGAAGATGACTCTGATTGTGAATCCAAACCCAGCTACAAAACACTTGCTAAAATTACAACTGAACAACAAAAAGCTATGGAACATACTCAAAAACTGTTAGACAAAAGCGATGGCATGTTGGACGCAGAAATGACCCATTCACAGTCCTTAGTTGAAGACATTAAAAATCTTCATGCTAAGTACCAAGAACTTGAAATTCGTCATGAAACGCTCTCAACCACTCATGAAAAGCTCTCCTATAATTATCCTCAAAGGAAGCAAGAGCTTGAGAAATTGAGAGCGGCTCATGAAGATCTTCAAAAAGAGAATGAGTCACTTCGCGCTCAACAGATCAGTCCCGCTCAGGATGGATTTGAACCCCCATGCCTAAAATGCATTGAGCGTGACAACGCTACCTCTGTTGCTGAATGTTCTACTGCTGCTACTGTTGCATTGTCTTCAACTGTTGATGTGGTAACTAACCCCTCTGGTGAGGATACCACTACTATTGCTGATGAAAATGCTAGGTTGAAGACATTGCTTGAAACAGGGCTGTACAAAAGTCTGAAAGGGCATCAGACACTGTGCGATGTCCTCAAAAAGCAGATTCTGAACCGAAACCCTAGGAAAGAGGGTGTTGGGTTCGAGAGGAAAATGAATGTTGATGGTTCCTACTGGAAGCCTGAGCAGTACCCCAAAACCACATGGGTTGCTGCAAAGGGACCTTCAGTGGACCCATCCACCTTATTTGGCTTTACCTGTGCTAACCCTATTATCATTGACGAATCCTTTGATGCAAACCATAAACTGTTCAAGAATCAGAATGGTGAAGTGTTTGCCATGTATATTGGTACTAACTGCAGGAATGGGCCACCTATGAAGAAGATCTGGGTTCCCAAAAGCTGTCTTGAGAATCTTCCAGTGAATGCCATCATGACACCACCTGGGAAGAAGACAAACCCCAGGCCTAAGGCTTCATATGGTCCAAAGGCTTCATACAGATGGAGGACTCATCTGAGTCACCCTAACGCAAATGTTTTGCAGGGAAACCATACTCAAACTTATGAATACGAGCGTGTGTCTTCAAACCGCTATGTTCATAGAACTAAGAACTTTTCTGCTTATCCATATGAGTATCATTCATCTCATGCAAGGCTATTTGCTGGGGCTCCAAAGCCGAAGCTCTCAGATGCTGCACTTAGACTCATTGCTTCTAAGCCACCCCTGAAGATGTGGGTGGTTTAGAAGAATTAACTTTCTCTTGCAGGAAAAGGTCTCCAGCCGAAAATCAAAGGCGTCTGATGCGATTGCTGGGGACCTAAAACATCTTGTGGGGCGCAAGATCAAATGCCCAGATGGTCTCACTATGTATTTTGTTCCTGGATCATTTTCCATACATCCTATCAGTCCTAATCTTGATCTGAGCTTCAATAATCCTCTTGCCCATCAAATTTTTATGCTTCACAATACTCTTGGTGAAGCCTATCCCCCTAACTGTAATGTAGGGTATGACACCTCGTGCTTCAGAATGGATTATGGACAGCGGATGCACTAATCATATGACTGGCGATCGAAGTCTTCTCATGGACTCAACTTTACGTCCATCTGACAAGAGTCACATCACATTTGCTAACACTGGTAAAAGCAAGGTATTGGGTCTAGGGTACCGGAAAGATGATCTATACATGGTAGATTTCTCAGCAGGTCCACAGCTTGCCGTATGTCTTCTTGCAAAAGCTTCAGAGTGCTGGCTCTGGCATCGGAGGCTGGGGCATGCTGGCATGAGGAACTTACACACTCTCGCAAAGAAGAAGCGTGTCATAGGCATCGAGGGCGTCAAATTCAAGAAGGATCATTTGTGCGGTGCCTGCGAAGCTGGAAAGATGACTAGGGCCAAGCATCCCTCGAAGACAATCATGACGACATCTCAACCCTTCGAGCTGCTACATATGGACTTATTTGCCCCTACTCACTACTCTACCCTCACAACAACTGCTTGTCTCTATGTCTTCGTCATTGTTGATGATTACTCAAGATATACGTGGGTGCACATAATTCTCTACAAGACTGAAGTGCAAGATGTCTTCAGACGCTTCGCCAACCGTGCCATGAACAACTATGGCATCAAGATCAAGCATATCAGAAGTGATAACGGCACTGAGTTCAAGAACACCAGACTTGATCTTTATCTAGATACAATGGGAATCACTCATGAGTTCTCTGCTCCGTACACACCTAGGCAAAATGGCATCGTGGAGCGCAAGAACAGAACCCTCATTGAGATGGCTCGAACAATGCTCGATGAGTAACAAACACCAAGAAAGTTCTGGCCTGAAGCTATTGATACAGCATGTCATGTCATCAATCGTGTTTATCTTCATAAGCTTCTGAAGAAAACATCCTATGAACTCCTCACTGGCAAGAAGCCAAATGTCAGTTACTTCAGAGTATTTGGAGCTAGGTGCTGGATCAAGGATCCACATCACAAATCAAAATTTGCACCTAAAGCACACGAAGGTTTCATGCTCGGTTATGGAAAGGATTCACACTCTTATAGAGTCTTCAACCTCTATCTCTACAAAGTTGTTGAAACTGTGGGCGTACGGTTCGATGAAACCAATGGCTCACAAAGAGAGCTCCTGCCAAATATGCTAGACGAAGCTCCACCCAGTGAATCTATCAAGCTAATGGGAACTGGTGAAATCATGCCTACTGAAGCACAGCCTGAAGAGGAACTTATCATTCTGCACCTAATCAACCTGAAGACAATGCTCAGCCTGAACACAATCATTCCAATGATGACAATGATCAACAAGAGCAAAATCTTCATCTAGTTCATCCTCGTGTTGCAAATGAAGTACAAATTGAGAAGATAATTGATAGCATAAATGCACCTGGTCCGCTCACTCGTTCAAGAGCAACACAGCTAGCAAATTTCTGTGGGCACTTTGCTTTTGTCTCAATATCTGAACCCAAGAAAGTTGTTGAAGCCCTTTATGGAACCCGAATGGATTCAAGCTATGCAAGATGAGCTTCAATAGTTCAAGCTGAACAATGTTTGGGAACTTGTCAAGCGTTCTGATCCTCGCAAGCATAACATAATAGGCACAAAATGGATATATCGAAACAAGCAAGATGAGCATGGTCAAGTCGTCAGAAACAAAGCACGTCTCGTCGCTCAAGGATATACTCAAGTTGAAGGGATTGACTTTGATGAAACATTTGCTCCTATGGCTAGGCTTGAAGCTATTCGAATACTGCTAGCCTCTGCAAATCATCACAACATCTTGCTATATCAAATGGATGTGAAGAGTGCATTTCTCAACGGCAAGATTAAAGAAGAAGTATACGTCGCACAACCTCCTGGCTTTGAAGATCCAAAACATCCTGATATGGTGTACAAGCTAAACAAAGAACTATATGGCCTAAAACAAGCACCTCGCGCTTGGTATGATACGATCAAAGACTTCCTGAAGAGCAAAGGCTTCAAACCTGGATCCCTCGATCCCACACTCTTCATGAAGACATATGATGGTGAACTGTTTGTGTGCCAAATCTATGTGGACGATATTATCTTTGGCTGCACCAATCAGAAATATAGTGATGAGTTTGGACACATGATGCAAGAGCAATATCAGATGTCCATGATGGGTGAGCTGAAGTTCTTCCTTGGTCTTCAAATTCGTCAGCAAAGGAATGGCATCTTCATATCTCAAGAAAAATACCTCAAAGATTGCCTGAAGAAGTTTGGGATGCAAGATTGCAAAGGTTACACGACGCCAATGCCAGCCAAACATCATCTGGGTCCCGACGACAATGGTAAAGAGTTTGATAAAAAGGTATACCGCTCCATGATTGGTTCCTTACTTTACCTATGTGCATCTAGGCCAGATACTATGCTTTGTGTTTGCATGTGTGCTCGATTCCAAGAGGCACCAAAGGAATAGCATCACTTAGCTGTGAAGCGAATTCTTCGATATTTGGCTTACACCCCAACATTAGGATTATGGTATCCAAAGGGATCAGTATTTGATCTGGTTGGATTCTTGGATGCTGATTATGCTGGTGACAAGGTGGATCGCAAGTACATCAGGCACATGTCATTTTCTGGGACGATCACTTGTCTGTTGGTCTTCAAAGAAGCAAAACTGTGTATCACTCTCCACTTTTGAATCTGAATACATTGCTGCTGGATCTTGCTGCGCTCAGCTTCTATGGATGAAGCAAACTCTCAAGGACTATGGCATCCATCTGAAACAAGTACCTCTCTTCTGTGACAACGAAAGCGCCATCAAGATTGCCAACAACCCAGTTCAGCACTCAAAGACAAAGCACATTGAAATTCGTCATCACTTTCTCAGAGATCATGTTATCAAGGAAGATATTGATATCATTCACGTCAACACTGAAGAGCAACTGGCAGATATCTTCACAAAGCCCTTGGATGAGAAAAGGTTATGCAAGTTACGGTGTGAGCTAAATATCTTGGAATCCTCAAATGTCCTGTGATCAGGCACACATCCTAACACTTATGCATGTTGATGACTTAGATGTGCAACACACGAAGTAAAGTATATCTTCAATCAATGAAGACTTACATTTTGAGTGTGAATACATTAACGTGGAATTTGACTTCGGAGCGCCACGATAATTGTGCGCCGTGTCTGGGTCTAATACTTCCTATACGGTGGGTAATGCCACCACCAAATTCTTCTATTTGAAGTGTTTTTCTCAAGGCGTTTCTTTAGCTATGTCTTTGCATTTGGTTTGTCTTCAATTTCAACTTGTCTTCATGATTATCTTCTCTGTGTTGTTTTCTGATATATATACAAATTAGCATTTTGTCCTCTACAACATTCACTTATAGCTATGTCTTCCTTATTGAATCTTTTGAACTAAGTGAATGTGATCGGACCCTAATCTATCTATGCTTTCCAATCTCAAACTCTATCTGTCCAAATCATATGCATTCTATTGAAACTGTCGAATGTCTTCCCTGCGTCCTTGTCAGCAGAAGATACAGAGACAAACATTAAATCCGCTTTAAATGCTCTATCCTTATTGCCTGAAATCTGGAGAAGCCGGAACGACCATCTGACAGTTCAGGTGGGCATGGGAACGTGGGACAACTCCAAGTATGTTGCATGCTTGCCACGTGTTCCTCAGATGTGAACCGCCAGGGGCACCTGTGTAATTGTGCTATTCCACATACTTCCTTATAAATACATGTCCCCCTGCGGTCAAGAAAACCTTCTTCCACCTCGTCAAAACCCTAGCGCCACCGCTAGCTTTCGACGACGTCGGTGATGAAGTGCTTAGCTGTCGCGACCTCACCGACGCCGTCTTCACGCCGGCCGCGGACATCGTCCTCTCCACCGCCGCTGTAAGTGTCCTCCGTCGCCAAGTTAGGGCACGGTGGATTGAACTGCTCGGTCTCCTACTCTTCCCGTCTAGCAGTTCTTCGCGTGGTAAATAAAACTCTCTTTTTACCACCTTTTTGATCCTCATAGATTCATCCTGTTTACCAAAATTGGTTTCTACCTACACAATGTTAGATCTATCCTGTCTGCATCTCATATACTGCCTAGTATATTCACTTGAGCTTCACATCTAGTTAGATTCCTCACTTTTACTTATTCTTGGATTCGTACAAATCTGGAACCAACTCTCAACATATAAGTGAATGTCTTCGCGCTATGAGGTCAATGTCTTCTAAACCGATTTATCTTCAAAATCTTCTGAGAATGCATATGACCTCTTCCCCTTCCCTCGCATCTCTAATGCTATCACAGGTACATGTCTGTGGGAGAATCTCTTGGTTCTCATAGTCTGCATTCATTTCTAGAATTCTTACAGCATCACATCAATTCTCCCGAAGCCAGTTCCTATTTGACCAGCAAGCGGAAGCCTCTGAAGCCTTTGAACATGTTGAAGCCATTCAGTTTGAAATTCATGGCTACAGAAAAATCAGCAAGGAAGGGTGGCAGACAGCGTCTTGGGGGAACATCAAGAGATTTGCCTGATGACCTCTCACAGTTGTACAAGACAGATCCAGAAGAGGATTACAATCAGCGCAAGACACGAATCCAATGGATTCGAAGATATTGGGCCGAACAATGGTTTAAATACAAGTTCGTGGCCCAAGAGTATGCTGAGAAGAATGCCATCAAGAGTCCATGGGGTGATATTCTCTTTCGAAGCCTTCCTCCCAAGACCAGAGCTGAAGCCATTGCACAGGGTTTCTATCCCTGTATGGTCCGTGGACCACAGCCTGACAATGCCGACCCATCATCACTGCTCTGGTGTCGTGACGATAATCTCTTCAAGCGCAACTTCCAGCACGCAAAGGCATCGGCCAAGGAAAACAAGAAGTCATTGGGGCTAGACTTCAACCCTGGTCCTTCTGCTCCCCGGGCTGACGGCACACGCGATGATGAACCCAATATCATCGGACCTTTCTACAACCTTGATGGCCTCATCACCCACATTTCCGTTCAAGGTGCCAAAGTGGATCATTCTGATGATGATGCCGACACTGATGAAGCCCATGCTCCTACTCCAAAGCCGCAGAAGCAAAAGAAGGCTAAAGCTTCAAAGTCAGCTACTCCTCCAAAAGCTTCATGTGCGAAGCCACTGGCTACTGCACCTCCTGAAGACAGTGTGTAGTCTGAAGATCTATCACGAATCTCCAAGAAGACGGAGATGAAAAAGAAAAACGTCAAGAATACTGATCAGGCATTGACCCCTGCTGCCATTCTGCGAGACGAACACATTGATTTGTCAAGTGATGAAGATCTGGCAGATGACGCTCTTGAGCAACTGATAAAGAGCAAGGAAGAAGCGGAAATCTTCAATGATTTTCCTCTCTTTGACGTGGCAATCATCCACAATTTCATTGATGAGTGGTTCGACACCCCCAATCTTAGTTTTGATGATCTGCAACTTCCCATTGGCCTCAGCGTCTCTTTCAATGGCGCCATTGCTTCTGAGCTAGCTCTAGCTCAGCGCATAGTTGAACTGAGGCACAAAATTGACTATAAGAAAGCTCAGTTCAAGAAGCACATGGCAAAGCTCAGCGTGCAAGACATCAATAACTTCAAGGTTATGTTGCATGAGCTCAAGGAAGCTTTTCTCAAGAAACGAGAAGAAGCTAAAGGTTCTTGTGAGCGCATGAAGAGTCTGGCTGACAAGTGCGTGCAAGCCTACAATGAAGCTGAAAAGCGCAAGGCTCTTGGGCGTCCTGGCATCGACCCCAGAATGGCTGCAAAGAAGAAGAAGCCATCGACTGACCAATCTGCAGCTTCAAGGCGGGAAGAACCTCGCATTTTCTTCCCAAGCAGCATGTCCGGCTCGAAGCCAAAGGTCAAGTCAACCGCTTCAGAACTGAAGAAGACAAGGGCTGCTGAGGCTGAAGCCAGAAAGAGGAAAAATCCTGAAGCTTCTGATGTCGCTCCCTCCAAGAAGAAGCGCAAAACCAAGAAAGATCGGGCTGCTCCCATAGAGCCCCTTATTGTCGAGCCCATCTCGGTTGCTCGTCCTGACTCTTCGCATCAAGAACGACGGATGATACTCCATGAGCCTGCTTCCATAGAGGCTCCTGAAGTTGAAGACATTCCAGCAGTTGACCCCACCGCTGCTGAAGACATTGGTCACCATGACAATGTTGAAGATGATGTAGTTCTTCCTCAGATCGAGCACAACGTGGTATCATCGCCTGTTCTCATGAACAGCGAACTTATCAGCATTGGTCGTCCTCTGACGCCAATTGCACAGGATGCATCATGGGCTGATCACCCACAACAACAAGACACAGCAAGTACTCCCCAACCACAAGTCACCTCACTAGTGTCAGATGACGATGACATTGAGGCCCAGCCAACTCAATCTCCACAGGCGTCGCCTGCGTTACGCAGGCTTCGCAAAGGACCAAGGCCACAAGTCTCTGAGTCTGAAGCCAAAACGGCTGAAGATATTACGGCTGCATCAGCAGATGAAACACAAGAACCAAGAGTGGATGAAGAACATGTTGCAACACCCCCTGTCCAACAAGAAGTTGTTCTCGCGGAGAACGTGACCGACCCTCCAATTATACAAATGGAGGTTACACAGACTGACGCGACCACCAACTCCAACACTGAAGCCAATGACGTTGTCATGGCTGAGGCTAATGTGGCACCTGAAGCTAATGAGGCGCCTGCAGAAAATGTGGCGCCAGAAGTCAATGCGCCTGAAGTCAATGTGGTGCCTGAAGTGACTACACCTGACGCTGATGCTGCACCTACTGCCAATCTGCAGCCATAAGTCAATGCCACTGCTCCAGTTCCGCCTCCAAGGCCTCATACTATTGAGCAAGCATACAATTATGGGCAGCTTATCACTGTCAAATGGCCCCTTCTGGTTCCTCCACCTGCTGCTGGTCCTCAATTTGACTACCATGTCGAGCACAGGCCTCAGGTTCAGAAGCCAACGCCAAGACTGCCCAGATTTCCAGGGACTGCCACTTCACCAGGGTCCTTTAATGTCAATGGCTTCAAAGCGCACAACACCTTCTTTGACAGCGCCAAGAACCCCTACACTAAGGCAAGAATCTCATCTGATCGGTTCTGGAGCTATCAGCAGTGCAGTTATTACTCATGCATTTTATACAATCAAGGTCGCATTTTCCCACATATGCGTCTTGACGATGAAGCCATAACTGGTCTGCCCTGTTTGGAAGAAGCGCTTGATTGCTTCAGAGAGTCTGGCTTGTTGCACTTCATCACTGACAAGGAGCACTGGAATGAAGAATTGCTGCTCCAGTTCTATGCCACTCTTCATATTCGTGGCAATAACAGGGATCTGAAGACTTGGGTCCTTGAGTGGATGACAGGAAATGTTCATCATGAAGCCAAAGCCTTTGATGTCATTGAGCTCACTGGCCTGCCCACTCCAGGTGATCTTTATGAACCTGGTTGTCAGCTTCACAGTGCTGCTACGGAAAACATTTTTCACAAGCCTGAACCCAACATGAGTCAGATGCTTAGCATGATGAAGCCTTTGCCTCCCGATGCTGAATATCCTAAGGAGTTCTTTGTTGAAGACCTTGAGTATCTGCCATGAACTATCTATCACATTATAAGGCGAACTCTTTGGCCCATCAAAGGACATTCTCCTCATGCAAAGCTTGAAGGTGCAATGAAGACTTTGGTCTTCCATATTCTTCACGGCAAAAGCTTCAATGCACAAGACTTCTTTATCCGCCAACTTGCTGCATCAGGATCTGACATTTTTGGTCTGAAGTTCTATGCTCCCTGGATCATGCGTCTGATCAAGCTCCACTCTGCCTTCAACTATCATCCCTCTGCATGCAATCATATCATCTTTTTGCCAGAGGTTGATCTATCTATTGAAGCCATACATCCAGAGCCTGACAAGGAGCCTCTCAGTCTTCAGAATGCTGACCACTAGAGCTTCTCGCAAAACATTGAAGGAGTGCAAGCAGTCGCTCGTGTCTATCCATTGGCTGGAAATACTCGCTTGCCTCATCGTGCACAGACTGAAGCTACCAAAGGCCTCGCAAGCGCTCTCGTGTTCTGAATGACCGAGAACTTCTTGTGGCACTGCATCAGAAACAAGATAAGCATCATGACTGGCTCAAGAGACAGATGCAAAGTCTATTGGTGGACGTCAATTGCATTCGCAATCTTGCCACCAAGAATGCTTTTGTCACTCATGAGACCTGTCGGCGATCATGGAAGAGTTTGACACTGCTCAGTGCTGAAGCAGATCTTCAAGACGATGGCTTCACTGAAAGATTCAAGTTTGACTCCACTCCTACATGGAATGTAGTCCTACGTCAAACTCCATCCCTTGAAGACTGTGACTATTCTTCCTCCGCGGAAACTGTGAATGCCAGAGTGATCGATGATGAAGATGATGCTACTTCATCGCCCCCTACTTCTGCACGAATCGACACTGCACCAAGTTCATCTGCACCGTCAAACAACACCGACGACCCTGCTGCTTCACCTACTCCTTCTGGGAACGAGTAGATGCTCTATGTCTTCAAACCTTTTTGGTCCTTACTGACAAAAGGGGGAGAAGCATATGTGTTTGATAGTCTTCAAGCTGGTCCATATGGGCGGTTGCTTTATATTTTGCCTAGTGCTTACAACTCTCGCTTTTTGATACATTTGGTTCTTTGAGTTGTAACACTTAAACTCGATGGTCGTCTGCTACTTATTTGCTATTCTGCGATGCGATGATAAATTCCGCATGTGCGACGATAACTTCCGCACTTAGGTCATTCTGCAGACGTCCATTTTTCATTATGCATGTCATTATCTTCGTTATATCAAATCATGCATGATGAATTGTCTTCATAAGTTGAAGAGGATCTCCACAAGTATAACCTGCCATGTGCATTTGCGTTCCAAAAGCAAAATTACGTATATGCACATATTCAGGGGGAGCCTTTGCCACTTATGAAGACAATACCTAAATCCTTTACATTTCACATACTTTTATCCCCGTTGAAAACTTCAACCAGTTTGTCATCAATCACCAAAAAGGGGGAGATTGTAAGTGCATCTAGTGCCACCCCTAGTTAGTTTTGGAGTATTGACGACAAACCTGGTTGAGGGACTAATGTGTTTGTGAGAATTGTAGGATAACACAGGTAGTAGTCCCTCATTGATTTGGTTTACCTACTGGAGATGACCCCTAAAAATGTATGAAGACAATGAAGACAATGGTGGTATATAAAGATATACAGATTGAAGACTATGACATGAGAAAACATTGCATGAAGACTATGGAGCGCGAAGACTTAGTCGTTTCATTGTTTCCTTTTCTTCTTTGTTGAGTCATAGGAACCACCGTACTGTTAAAGTGGGGTCCAAGTGAACAAAGTCAGAGTGACTGAAGTGATGCTCAACCAGAATCCTATGTCTTCGAGCGAAGACTATGAGAGCAAATCTTATCCAGAGCTGGATGAGTCAGCTTTGCTTGTAGCCCAAGTAAAGTTGTCATGTGTGTTTGAAATCTAACCGTTGGAACACGTGTCAGTTCCTTAGTGACCCAGAGTCATTTCGGACATATCAGGTCGGGTTGCCTAGTGGCTATAAATAGCCCACCCCTACACCATAAATTGGTGGATGCTCAGAGTTAGTGCATGGCTTTTGTCGTATTGAGAGCAACCCACCTCGAAGCCTTTGAGAGAGAGAAATCCTTGTGAGGACAAAGCCCAAACACCCAGAGCCAAAGAGTATTAGGCATCATTGAAGTCTTTCTGTCTGCGTGACCTGAAGACTTATTACACTTGAGGACTATGAATCCTCCAGCCGGTTAGGTGTCGCGTTCTAAGCATCCAAGAGTCATTGTGGATCGCCGGTGAACGAAGTCTGTGAAGGTTTGGAAGTCTACCTTTAAGACTTACCAGAGTAATTGGGCGAGGACTGGGTGTCCTTAGCTCAAGGGGAATAAGGTGAAGACGCGGTCTTCTGAGTTGAATCTCAGCCTCCCTAACCAGACGTACAGTTGTCACAGCAACTGGAACTGGTCCAACAAATCATGTGTCCTCAACAAGTGACTGGTTCTATCCTCTCCCTCTCTTTACTTAGAGTTTGTCTTCATGAAGTCATTGCCTGTTTGCTTTACCTATTTGTCTTCACAGTTTGACTATTATCATAGTTTGGCTTCATACCATCTTCCATCCTGATCCTTACTACCTAGCTGCTACTAGTCTTCGTACTCTCACTTAATTGCATCTTGACTATGGCTTGCTTAGTGTAGTTTATCTTCCGCTGCATACTAATAGGGTCATTTATATTGTTTGTCTTCGAAACTTTCATGTTTTGAAGACTGTCTTAAAAATCGCCTATTCACCCCCCCCCCTCTAGTCGATAACTAGCACTTTCAGCTGCCCCAGATCTTGTAGTGGTCCTGGATGTTGACAAGATTCTGGCATTTCAAGCCTGAAACCTTAAGCAATTTTAGATCGTTGGTGGTGTCCACCGTAGAGAAATTGTAGTCGGGGTTGTTGATAAACCTGGAGGAACGCTCGCAAGGCCTTGTAGCCAGGTGGTAGTGGTAGACGAGGACGTCATGTCGCATGCACAACTGGGCGACGGTAACCTTCTGATTATGCTCGGCACGACCAATGGTGTACTCGAGGTCGAAGCCGACCACTTGGTTCTTGACCTCGGCAAGGAACTGCTCTGTAGTTTGGATGGAGCTCTCCACCGAGACCGGATCGTTCGTGTACACCACCGAGATGGCCTTCCCCTCATGTGCGTGGTGAACACTGCCCACCGTTGTCATCGTCGGCCGCTGGGAGCGCCATTGGAACCGCTGGCTGTCCTCTCTGTATGTGTCGTCGTGGGTGTGCTTATTGTGTCGCGTGACGCGAGAGATGAAGGTAAATGGCCGCATGAATAAATGGGGGCCAGGTGGCCTGGATTCTCGGTGCGTCCGCATGGCAGTTTTTGCAGCGGGTAACTGCATTGTCGCGTTGTGCCCGATGCAACCGCTTGCACACGAACGTGCGTGATCATGCGTCGGCCCCAAACACTGGCAGCACACGTGGAGGGACGAGGGCAGAGCACCCGGAGCGAAGCGAGAGCAGAGCACGTCGTGGCCGCGTCAACCGCAAGCAACCACATGCATAGAGTAGTTGAACACGCAGGAAATGGTCGCCTACAAGCCGGCCGATAGTTGCGTCACTGCATAGAGAGCGGCCTGTGCTACTACCTCCGTCTTGGTCTATGGTCCCCTTTATATTCTGTGCCATACTTTGCCCTCAAATTTAACCAAAAAAATGTTAATGCATGTTATAAAAATTATATAATTGGAAACTATGTTCAAATATGAATCCAACTATATAATATTTGGCGACATGCATTTGTATTTTATTAGTTAAATCCTACTTATAAACCAGGATGGGGGTATAGTGGGTAATTAAATAACAAATGTTTTTTTATTAACCATAGGTGTACGTGGCCTTTCGTCCTCCTCTCGCACATCTTTTCACCCCGCTGCCGCAGACGGCTTACAGCGCAAGCTTGCGCAGCGCGTGGGGACGTTCTTTTGGCCAAACGGTGGCGCCAATTAATCATCGGTGATCCCATTCCCGCGCAACCTCGCAGGTTCCCGCGCAAGCTTCTCGTCCGACTCGGTGAAATCCCCCAAAATCCCAATGCTTACCGGCCTGCTATATAAACCCTCACGGCTGGCGAGTCCTGCGTCGCATTTTCCCCTCCCTCCCTATAGCTTATCTCGTCAACTTCTCCCACAATCGCCAATGGCATCGGTCCATCGTCGTCGCTCAGCCACTCCGCCGTCATCAGAGGACAGCTCCAGCTGGGAGGCTACACCGCGGCGGCAGCGCAGTCCCATGCGTAGTGTAGTGTGTGTGGCGTCCCTGTTGGGTGTGCGCAGAACACCCACCACATGCTTTGCCACCGCTGCCCGTCAGCAGCTGTTGCCGACCGCCGTTGCCGCCACACCACCATCGAAAGCCAGGGCCATCGCCCGCTCCGCCGCCGCGGCCCGAAGGCGGGAGGTGGTCGTCGTGGCCGCCACCCCACTGCCGGCCACCGTGGCCATCACCCGCTCCGCCACTGTGGCCCGAAGGCAGGAGGTGGTGGTCGTGGCTGCCACCCCATCGTCGACCGCCGTGGCCGCCAACCGACCACCGACCGCCGGGGTCATCACCCGCTCCACGATCGTCGCCCGAAGGCGGGAGGCAGAGGTGGATGCCCGCATGTGCGTCAGCGACCTTGCGCGCTACACCGAGTTCCTGTGGAAGGAGGAGGAGCGCCTCGTCGAGCACGCAACGAGCCTTACCGCCGCCATGACTGCGGCACATGCCGCCTTAGAGGCAAGGAATCAGGAGATCTACGAGGAGAATCACCGCTTCGAGAGGGGTCGTCTGGAGTGGCAGAGGGTGTTCGAGGTGAGCGTCGCTGAAGGTGCAGCAGTGGCAGGCACCGTATTGCAGTTCTCCTGCTCGTCGGTACGCTCCTCCTCCACTGCCTCTTACTGAGCGTGCTCGGCAGAGGAGAGGCTGCCGAAAGCAGTACAAAGCCCCTCCGTAGTAGTAGTATTTAGGGGCTATTTTGTTTAGTTCATCTGACTATAGATGTGGTGGAAGTGTACAACATACTTAAAATTAGCTAGTATATAAACTAGAACTAGCTATTTCAGTACGTGGTTGGCAACAATTGGTGAAAAGTTTGTCAGTTCAGCTGTCGAGTTGAACTGTTTGTATAAACAACAACTGCTTAATCTATGAATGAAATCTATGCTTAATTACTGAATTTTAGTTGCAAAAATTAGATACTTCTAGTGATTTTTAGCTTCATCTTTTGACAAATCGCAGTGTTACAAGGTTGACAAATGGCAATGTTACTAGATCAACAAATGTCAATCTTTCCAGTTTGACAAATGGAAACATACCCAATATACAGATGCAAATCTTACCAAATTGTTTGTAAGTGGTTGCACACGGGTCATCCAAAAGAACCTTTTGCGTTGAAGACATGCACAAATCCTGCCCTCACTTTGCATGCGGGTGTTCTATCTAAAACGTTTGCGATCAAGAGCTGCACAAATTCTGCTCGACACATTTTCCCTTGGCTTCCTGGGGAAGCTGTCGGTTTGCATACAAGTGTTCTAACTAAAACGTTTGCGATGAGTGTTTTATATTTAAAAACCATTGATGTTTTTTTTAATAAACTCGTTTGATAAGTCTGTACATTAAGAGAGAGAAAACGCAAGTTCGCTCAAACCATATCTTTCATTCAGTCATACTGCAAATTTATATTCATATGATCGAGATACAATATTAAACCCAAGAAAAAAACTATGTCCGGCGGCGGAGGAGGCGGCGTGTCGCGCCGTCGTTGTCGTTGCCGTCCTCCGAGATGCCGTTGTTGAAGTCTTCAATGCAACACAGAATGTTCTTCACTTGTAAATCAAACATCATGTCGTCGCGCGATCGGCGGGCGGGGCGCGGGAGGACGGCAACTGGCGGCGCTGAGAGGTAGCGGTCGACGGCGGCGTCCCATGCCGCAGAGGGGGCGCGCACACGGGCACGGGCGCAGTGGGTGCAGCCAACCGCACAGGGACCGGCGCCGCGGTGGGTGGAGGGGCGCGCACGGGCACGGGCACAGGCTCTTGCACTGGCATGTACACGAGCTCGCACGGGTCCACGGAGACCTCGCTGACGACCGCGGCTTCTAGCTCTGTGGTAGTGCTCGGCGACCAGCCCGTCAATGCTATGGGGATGGTCGCTAGCGCGGGCGCGGGGATGGGAGCTGCGACGGGAGCGGGGGCAGCAACCGCCGCGGCCAGCTCGTTCTGGGCCATGTCCATGCGGCCCCATTCCTCCTTATTTTGTATCTCCTCCAGCTCAGAGTCGACTTCACCAAACTTGAAGACTAGTGGCAGATGATCCTTCTGCGCCATGGCGTTGGTGGAGGTCTGCGGGAGGGAGGGGAATGGGAGGCGAACAGTAAGGCCACCCATATTAAGCAGAGGCTCGGATGCCATTAATGGAGAGGAAGGTGAGCGGCCATGTAGGTCAAAGGGCTCGCTTCCCAGTGAGCCTACGTAGCGTACAGCTCACACGCTTCCCGGTGAGCCTGCGCATTGGAGGATAGCTTGCACACCTCTCAGTCAGCCTGCGCACCAGACTGCGCTCGCACGCCTCCCGTTCAGTCAAGCAGCTGTCCGCACGACACCTCCTATAGCCATTAAAACGAAGACACGTGGCATCACGTGAATGGTTAACATAACGCACACGATTTGAATTATACAAACGTTTGCAATGTTAGAGTGGCAGCTATTTGTTTCAATATGCCTTTGTTGGCTGTTATTCGAGTGCGCCTTCTCTCAAAATGGACACAAAAAATACCACAACATGTCGGGTGCCATTCCATCATAGCATGCCAAGTTTCATGAAATTCAGAAGAGTTTTGGATTTGCTAGAATTTTAAAACAAAGTATCTCAACGTTTTGTCGGCAATCAACGGTGCCCTGGTGTTTGAAATTCATTCCCATTTCTTTCATGGGACCTAAGCATGCACCAAGGGACAAAGATTTGATTTTCAACCAATTTATATGCACTGGAGCATGTGCATGTAGTTCAAATTTTAATTATGCACATAAAATGCCTAGAAAACCTTGTTAATGTATAAAAATGTCCAAACGAACCCCAAAAAATCCAAATTTTAACACAACACTCCTATTGTTCTATGTTGACACTAGAATTTTTTTAAAGCAATAAGAGGCAGCGAATATGGTTTCATCCCCAAAGGTGGCACGTTCCCTACCGGAACCATCAGGCTTTTTATGAGAAGCTCTGGTTTGTGAGAAACTTATACCCAAACCTGCCCCAAATGGGACAAAAAAATTACCACGGCAAGTTGATGCCGCTCCATGATACCATACCAAGTTTCATGAATTTCATACGAGTTTTGGATTCACTAGAATTTAAAAACCAAGTATCTCAATGTTTGCGGCCGAGTGACGGTGCCAGGGTGTTTGACATTCATTCCCATTTCTTGCATGGGGCGTAAGCATGCAACCAAGGACACATATTTGAATTTTCAACCAATTTATATGCATTAGAGCATGTGCATGTAGTTCAAATTTGAATTATGCACATAAATGCATTGAAAACCCAATTAATGCATAAAAATGTCCAAACGATCCCCGAAAAATCCCAAAAATTGACACAACACTCATGTTGTTCTATGTTGACACGAGAAAAAAAATTGAAAGCAATAAGAGGCAATGGATATCGTTTCGTCCCCAAAGGTGGGGCGTTCCCTACTGAAACCAGCATGCTTGTTATGAGAAGCTCTGGTTTGTGAGAAGCATATACCCAAACCTGCCCCAAAAGGGACAAAAAAATTTCCATGACATGTTGATGCCGCTCCATGATAGCATGCCAAGTTTCATGAATTTCATATGAGCTTTGGATTTACTAGAACTTAAAAACCAGGTATCTCAATGTTTGTGACCAAGTGACGGTGGCAGGGTGTTTGACATTCATTCCCATTTATTCCATGGTACCTAAGCATGCAACCAAGGACACAGATTTGAAATTTCAACCAATTTTTATGCATTAGAGCATGTGCATGTAGTTCAAATTTGAATTATGCATGTGAATGCATTGAAAACTCAATTAATGCATAAAAATGTCCAAACAAACCCTGAAAAATCCTATAAATTGACACAACACTCCTGTTGTTCTATGTTGACACGAGAATTTTTTTGAAATCAATAAGAGGCAATGGATATCGTTTAGTCCCCAAAGGTGGGACGTTCCCTACGGAAACCTTCAGGCTTGTTGTGAGAAGCTCTGGTTTGTGAGAAGCATATCCCCAAACCTACCCCAAATGGGACAAAAAATTACCACGACATGTTTGTGAGAAGCCAAGTTTCATGAATTTTAGACGAGCTTTGGATTTACTAGAATTTAAAAACCAGGTATCTCAATGTTTGCGGCCGAGTGACGATGGCAGGGTGTTTAACATTCATTCTCATTTCTTGCATGGGACCTAAGCATGCAACCGAGGACACAGATTTGAATTTTCAACAAATTTATATGCATTAGAGCATGTGCCTGTAGTTCAAATTTGAATTATGCACATGAATGCATAGAAAACTCAGTTAATGTATAAAAATGTCCAAGCGAACCCCGAAAAATCCCAAAAATCGACACAACACTCGTGTTCTTCTATGTTGACACGAGAAACATTTTGAAAGTAAGAAGAGGCAACAGATATCGTTTCGTCTCCCAAGGTGGCACGTACCCTACCGAAACCATCAGGCTTGCTGTGAGAGAAGCTCTGTTTGTGAGAAGCTTATACCCACACCTGCCCCGAATGGGACAATGTTTTTACCATGGCAAGTCACTGTCGTTCCATGATATCATGTCAAGTTTCATGAATTTCATACGAGTTTTCGATTTACTAGAAATTTTAAACCATGTATCTCAATGTTAGCGGCCGAGCGACAGTGTGAAGGTGTTTGACATTCGTTCTCATTTCTTGCATGTGACCTAATCTTGCAACCAAGGACAAACATTTGATTTTGCAACCCGTTTTTATGGACTGTAGCATGTGCATGTAGTTCAATTTTTAATTATGCACATAAATGCCTAGAAAACTCAATTAACGTATAAAAATGTCCAAACGGTCCCCAAAAAATCCAAAATTTAACACGATACTCCTGTTGTTCTATGTTGACACCAGGAAAAAAATTCAAAGGAAGAAGAGGCAATGAATATCGTTTTGTCCACAAAGGTGACACATTTCCCTAACGGAACCATGAGGCTTCTTGTGAGAAGCTCTGGTTTGTGAGAAGCTTATACCACAACCTGCCCCAAATGGGAGAACATTTTTTACCCCAACATGTTGATGCCATTCCATGATAGCATGCCAAGGTTCATGAATTTCAGATGGGTTTTTTATTTACTAGAATTACAAAAACAAGTACCTCAACATTTTTCCGGAGAGCCATGGTGCCGTGGTGTTTGAAATTCATCCCCATTTCCTGCATGGGACATAAGCATAAACCCATGGACACATATATGATTTTACAACCCATGTTGGTGCACCAGAGCATGTGCATGTGCTTTAATTTTGAATTGTGCACCTGAAATGGCTAGAAAACCAATTAAATGTATAAAATTTCCAAACAAACCCTGAATAATTCCAATTTTTTTACGACACACATATAGTTGCATGTTCACTGCAGATAAAAGGTCTAGCAATTCAAACACCGTCCATTGCCGCTATGACCCCATTATGTAATTCAAATCAAGATGAAAAATCAAGTAGATCCCACACAAAGTTTATTATCACTAACTGTGTGAGATGCAGTACAAAATATCCTGGAGCATCGTCGGTGTATACTACGCCTATGGCTTACGCGAGAAGGTGCGTCAGCTACAGTCCACAGCCGGCGTGTCAAGCACACTAGCTCGCTAATACGTGTCCAACGTATCTATAATTTTTGGTTGTTCCATGCTGTTATATTATAAACCTTGGATGTTTTATAATCATTTTATATCATTTTTTGGTACTAACCTATTGACATAGTGCCAAATGCCAGTTGTTGTTTTTGCATGTTTTTTACATCGCAGGAAATCAATACCAAATGGAGTCCAAACGCAATGAAACTTTACGGAGATTTTTTTGGACCAGAAGACACCTAATGGGCCCCTAGCTGCGCCTGGGGGATGCTCCAAGGAGAGCACAACCCACCAGAACGCGCCAGGAGGCCCAAGCGCGCCCTGGTGGGTTGTGCCCACCTCGGGTGCCCCTCGGACCGCCTCTTTGCTCTATAAATACCCCAATATTCCAGAAACCCTAGGGGAGTTGACGAAAATCAATTCCATCCGCCGCAGAGTCCAGAACCACCACATCCAATCTAGACACCATCTCGGATGGAGTTCACCACCTCCATTGGTGCCTCTCCGATGATGCGTGAGTAGTGCTTTGTAGACCTTCGGGTCCTTAGTTAGTAGCTAGATGGCTTCCTCTCTCTCACTGAATTCTCAATACAATGGTCTCTTGGAGATCCATATGATGTAACTCTTTTGCGGTGTGTTTGTTGGGATCGATGAACTTTGAGTTCATGATCAGATCTATCTTTTTATATCAATGAAAGTATTTGAGTTTCTTTGATCTCTTTTATGCATGATTGCTTATAGCCTCATATTTCTTCTCTGATATTTACATTTTTTAGCCAACTTGATCTATTTATCTTGCAATGGGAAGAAGTGCTTTGTAGTGGGTTCGATCTTACGGTGCTTGATCCCAGTGACAAAAAGGGAACCGACACGTATGTATTGTTGCTGCTAAGGATAAAACGATGGGGTCTATCTCTACATAGATAGATCTTGTCTACATCATGTCATTGTTCTTATTGCATTACTCCGTTTCTCCATGAACTTAATACACTAGATGCATGCTGGATAGCGGTTGATGTGTGGAGTAATAGTAGTAGATGCAGGCAGGAGTCAGTCTACTAATCTTGGACGTGATGCCTATATAATGATCATTGCCTGGATATCGTCATGATTATTTGAAGTTCTATCAATTGCCCAACAGTAATTTGTTCACCCACCTTTGTTATTTTTCTCGAGAGAAGCCACTAGTGAAACCTACGGCCCCCGGGTCTCTTTCTCATATTATTTGCCTTTGCGATCTATTTTCCTTTGCTTTTATTTTCAGATCTATTAAACCAAAAATACAAAAATACCTTGCTGCAATTTATTCCTTTTTATTTTATTTGGTGTTTGATCTATCAATCTACTACATTTTTATTCACATTCGTTTGCCTATCTTGGGCGCCGCTACCCGAAAGGGATTGACAACCCCTTTTACACGTCGGGTTGCGAGAAGTTGTTATTTGTGTGCAGGTGTTGTTTACGTTGTGTTGCTTGGTTCTCCTAATGGTTCGATAACCTTAGTTTCACATCTAAGGGAAATACCTACCGTTGCTGTGCTGCATCATCCCTTCCTCTTTGGGGAAATACCGACGTAGCTTCAAGCCGCATCAAAAGGAATTTCTGGCGCTATTGCCGGGGAGGATCTTCAACATATACCAGGTTCCTTAATCACAAATCTTATCTCCTCGCAGTTTACATTATTTGCCACTTGCCTCTCATTTTCCTCTCCCCCACTTCAAAAAATTTGCAGTTTTATTCGCCCTTATTTTTCTTCGCCGTTTTCTCGTCAGATCTATCCTTTGCTTGCAATCATGAGTGATTTTGGTATGGCACCAACAGATGATGGCCTTACTCCGAAGATTGGACGTACGGGCAATCTGGATGCTAAAACTTTTATCTTGGAGAAAAGAGCGTATTCAAGAATTTTTCAATCGTGTTGGAAATTTTAGTCTTGATGATGCTCCTATACTTAAGACTACTAGATCTTATGCGGATGCTATTTCAGCGCTAGTTCTGAAACTTGAAAGCAAATTTATCTGTACTCATCCTACTTTGCAAAGATTGTTTTTTGAGCTCCCTGTTATGTAGAATCCTATGGATAAAAAGTTGGCCACTCTCATTCTTATGAATGAGTTTGACTACATAATACGGGAAGCTAGGGAAATCTTTGATTTTTATGGTATGAATCGTGAAAAACCCGTGATAGATGAGATTCTTTACAATAGTGATTATGCCTTAAGGCATTTGCTTGGGGATAATAAAATCTTTGATGAGAATCTCAAAAAAGAAGTCCCCGTTTTAGATATAATCCAACAAGTTTTCAATAATGTTAATCGACATCACTCTTGGATTGTTGCGGGAAATCAAAGGGGTTATGATGAAAACCAACTTAGAAATGCTAATGTTTCTATGGATAATATGTTCTATGTTGTCTTTACAAAACCTCATGATGAAAACACCTCTAAGAAATTAAGAACAAAGATGACAAAACTTAGATCCTTGCTTTATGCCTAGCCAAGGGCATAAAACTATAGCGCTTGTTGGGAGGCAACCCAATGAATAAAATTTATTTTTGCTTTTTGCTTTCTGTTCTTGAGTGTTTGCACAATTATGCTACTATTATGATTGTGTTTTTTGTGTTTTAATTAGTGTTTGTTCCAAGTAAAGCCTTTAGGATCTTCTTGGGTGATAGTTGCTTGATCTTGCTGAAAAACAAAAACTTTTGCTCTCACAAAAACAATTCTCATTTTTTACCAGAGCGTGCTAAAATGCTGATTCTTTTTGCAGTAGATTAATATACAAATTGCTTAGGCCGTCCTAAAATTTCAGAATTTTTTGGAGTTTCAGAAGTACTCGAAATAGTCAAATTGCTACAAATTGTTCTGTTTTGACAGGTTCTGTTTTCTTTCCATTGTGTGCTTATTTTGATGGCTCTATGGTTTTCTTTGATGAGTTTTTGCCATAGAAAAGTTGGAATACAGTAGATATAATGCGAAAACAAAATATAAATTGGTTTGGTATAGTACTTATAGTAGTGATTTGCTTTCTTTTACTAACGGACCTCACGAAGGTTTTGTTGAGTTTTGTGTGATTGAAGTTTTCAAGTTTTGGGTTACCTTACGATGAATGAAGGAATAAGGAGTAAGAAGAGCCTAATCTTGGGGATGCCCCGCCATCCCAAGCTATTATCCAAAAGAGAGCAAGCAACTAAGCTTAGGGATTCCCCGAGTGGCATCCCCTCTTTCTTCTAACGACCATCAGTATTTTACTCGAAGCTATATTTTTATTCGTTGCATACTATGTGTTTTGCTTGGAGCGTATTGTATGATATGAGTCTTTGCTTGTTTTATTTTGTGTTTTATGTCTTGATTCCTTGCTGGACACACCTATTTCAGAGAGCCAAAATTATGTCATGACTTGTTAGAATTGCTCTCTATGCTTCACTTAAATTTTTATGAGCTATGGACTTGCTCTAGTGCTTCACTTATATCTTTTTTAGCACGGTGTGCTTTGTATTTTTGAATAAACGATCTCTTGCTTCACTTAGATCTATTTGAGAGTTAGTAAAATTTTCAAGAAATTCTCTCTTGCTTCACTTAAATTAATTTGAGATAAATAGAAAAAAATTATGCTCATGATCTTCACTTATATTTATTTGAGCTTGTCAAAAGCAACACATAAAAATTAGTCCCAAAGTGATAGATATCCAAGAAGGATATAATAAAAACTTTCATGAAGATCATTGGACAAAATAAACTGGATTCTTAGTAATAGTTTTGAGATATGATGATGTGATATGTGAGTTATGTTGTTGAGTAATTATGCTTTAGTAACAATATTGGTGTTAAGGTTTGTGATTCCCTATGCAAGCACGAAAGTCAATAGTTATGCAATGGAATTATATCCTACTTATGGTGCATTATTCGGTGTTAATTATGCTTAATGCTCGCTTATGAGATTATCCATTTCTTGGTTGGTCGCTTCTCAATCTTTTGCTAGCCTTCGCTTTACACTAAGTATGATCTCTACTTGTGCATCCAAAAACCTTTAAACCAGTTTTGCCACATGAGTCCACTATATCTACCTATATGAGGTATTCTTTTGCCGTTCTAAGCAAATTTGTATGTGCCATCTCTAATTTTCAAAATAAACTTCTCTTTTGTGTGTTTGTTTCGCTCGTGGAGCGGTGAGGGGTGGCTAATATTTTCCATGCTAGATGTGTTATTCTCACGATGAGTGTTTATTCACTTGTCATTGCATGAGAGTAAGGCAAAGGTATTAGGGATGCCCATTCCCGAAATGAAAAAATAATTTAATTTATTTTGTGAAATAATAAATTCCATGGAAAGTGTTGGTATGGAGGGCAACTGTGGATACGGCTAGCCATGGAAAGTGAAAGTATGGTTGAAAAAGGAATAAACTTTATTTTCTGTTTGGGCACCGCCTATGATATATCTAGCATGGAAAGTGTTGGGAACTCTAAGTCGTTTTCGTTGGTGGGAAGGATAAACCTCCCAAAATGTTTTTATCTCTAAGTTTTTCGCTTTGAGCTCTGACACCTCTACAAATCCCTACTTCCCTCTACGAAGGGCCTTTCTTTTTTACTTTATGCAATTTTTATTTTGAATTTGAGTCTCCATCTTCTCTTATAAAAGCACCAACTAGGAGGCAATAAGATCGTACTTGATTATTGGGTCTAGCTAATATACGAGTGTGTTTCATGAATGGATCAATGATTGAGCATAAATGGGCTAGGGATAACTTACTTAAGCGTTGATATTTTGAAAGACATGGTTTCTTGTTGATATGCTTGACTATTTAAGTTATCATGTCAAAACTAGACTATTGCTTTGAACAATATAAAAGTCCAAACGTCCATGCTACAAAGAAAAGAAATATGCTATGACATGATAGGCAGCATTCCACATCAAAAATTCTGTCTTTATCACTTACCTACTCGAGGACGAGTAGGAGTTAAGCTTGGGGATGCTGATTCTTCTCCAAAATATCAATAATTTTTTATTGTTCCATGCTATCATATTATCAATCTTGGATGTTTTATAATCATTTTATAGTCATTTTATATCATTTTTTGGTACTAACCTATTGACATAGTGCCAAGTGCTAGTTGTTGTTTTCTGCATGTTTTTTACATCGCAGGAAATCAATACCAAACAGAGTACAAATGCAACGGAACTTTACGGAGATTTTTTTGGACCAGAACACACCTAATGGGCCCCGGCTGCGCCTGGGGGTGCTCCGAGGAGAGCACAACCCACCAGGGCGCGCCAGGAGGCCCAGGCGCGTCCTGGTGGGTTGTGCCCACCTCGGGTGCCCCCTGGACCGCCTCTTTGCTCTATAAATACCCCAATATTCCAGAAACCCTAAAGGAGTCGACGGAAATTAGTTCCATCTGCCGTAGAGTCCAGAACCACTAGATCCAATCTAGACACCATCTCGGATGGGGTTCACCACCTCCATTGGTGCCTCTCCGATGATGCATGAGTAGTTCTTTGTAGACCTTTGGGTCCGTAGTTAGTAGCTAGATGGCTTCCTCTCTCTCCCTGAATTCTCAATACAACGGTCTCTTGGAGATCCATATGATGTAACTCTTTTTGTGGAGTGTTTGCTGGGATCGGTGAACTTTGAGTTTATGACAAGATCTATCTTTTTATATCCATGAAAGTATTTGAGTTTCTTTGATCTATTTTATGCATGATTGCTTATAGCCTCGTATTTCTTCTCTAATATTTGGGTTTTGTTTGGCCAACTTGATCTATTTATCTTGCAATGGGAAGAGGTGCTTTGTAGTGGGTTCGATCTTACGGTGCTTGATCCCAGTGACAGAAAGGGAAACGACACGTATGTATCGTTGCTACTAAGGATAAAATGATGGGGTCTATCTCTACATAGATAGATCTTGTCTACATCATGTCATCGTTCTTATTGCATTATTCCGTTTCTCCATGAACTTAATACACTAGATGCATGTTGGATAGCGGTCGATGTGTGGAGTAATAGTAGTAGTGCAGGCAGGAGTCGGTCTACTAATCTTGGACGTGATGCCTATATAATGATCATTGCCTGGATATCGTCATGATTATTTGAAGTTCTATCAATTGCCCAACAGTAATTTGTTCAACCACCGTTTGTTATTTTTCTCGAGAGAAGCCACTAGTGAAACCTACGGCCCCCGGATCTCTTTCTCATATTATTTTCCTTTGCAATCTATTTTCCTTTGCTTTTATTTTCAGATCTATTAAACAAAAAATATAAAAAATACCTTGCTGCAATTTATTCCTATTTATTTTATTTGGTGTTAGATCTATCAATCTACTACAATTGTATTCACGTATGTTTGCCTATCTTGGGCGCCGCTACCCGAAAGGGATTAACAACCCCTTTTACACGTCGGGTTGCGAGAAGTTGTTATTTGTGTGCAGGTGCTGTTTATGTTGTGTTGCTTGGTTCTCCTACTGGTTCAATAACCTTGGTTTCACATCTAAGGGAAATACCTACCGTTGTTGTGCTGCATCATTCCTTCCTCTTTGGGGAAATACCGACATAGCTTCAAGCCGCATCACTCGCTCCCCAAATATCATTTTACTGTTCAATCATCGCCGGTGAAAGATGGGGACGTGGACCCGCGTCGTGAGGGCAACTTCGGCGGCCCACTCCGGCGAGAGCGCGGCCGCAGCCGCCATGCGCGTGCTAACAAGGTGCCTCAGCGCGGCCGCAATCTGCGACCGGGCGGCCAAGGCAGCCCAAACGGCCGTTGTTGCTTCTCAGGTGGCGGCACCAACATCTGCCTCGGGGATAGCAACTGGCGAGAGCGACACAACAGATGTCCGTTCCGCAGCGGCGGCCTTATCGCTGATGGAGGCCTCCCACGACCATGTTCGAGGTTGCCCACACCCAGCTCATGGCAGTCACCGCACAAATCGAACGAAGCTTCTCCGACAACGGTCGGCAACCCAGGGCCGAAGAGTTGACAATCACCGAGAGCGTTCGAGCAGTCATCCGTTCCTCCGCCGCATACCTTGCGACGAGGGAGCCCGTCCAAGCCCAGATCGCGGCCGCCCACGCCCAGCTTGTGGCGGCCTTTTCCAAAGAGATGGCGGACGCGGATGGTGAGATGCTTGTCGAGTATGGTGCGATGGGTGCCATGGAGCCCCTTCCCTAGGAGATCGTCGGGCGTGAGCTGGACATGGAGGAGGCGGCGGAGATCAACGAGCACCAGCCGAAGTAGTACTGTTTGTTTTGTTTAATTAAGAGCGTCGGTCTTTAATTTGATAGAGTAATGTTTAGGCCAGCTAGCTCTGTTTAATTGCAAAACTTGCTCGATTAAGAAGTGTGGGTGTGTTGTGTACCCAAATTATGCAATGACGTGGATGGCCACTATAACCAGGGAAATTGGAACCAAAATTTTTGACGTTCAAACACATCACACACGGGTTAAGCTATCCGAATCGTTTGTGATGTTCACATATCGTACACAGTTCTGAATAAGGGACCATGTCTTATGACACTTTGTGCGCCAGTTTTTTCGCTGAATCGATTCAAAAAAATTGGCTTCTGCGGAAATATCTACCTCCCCCTTACCAAAAGCGACATTTCCCCTATTTCTGCATTCCTTTCCAAGTTGAAACCTTCACTCCTTGCTTGCAGCGCCCACTCCTCACCGGCGACCTCCTTCACGTTGCTCGGCCGCGTCTATTCAGGCAGGTAATCCACACCCGACCCCCATCCTCCTCCTCCCTCCACATCCCATATGCCCCGACCGCCGGCGCGACACCTTCCACCCAAATCACCGACCCCTCCACCAAATAAGCGCCGCCCTAAGCCATGGTGCACGCAGTATAGCCATGATCTCAAGGAGCATTTGGCAGCGGAGAAGCAAATCGCGGCCGCACGCGCGGATGAGGTCATGATGGCTGCCATTCGTGCCGACCCCCCGATCTTGGAGGAGCACCTTGCCATTTGCTAGCTAAGCCAGTTAAGCATGCTCGGTTTACCCGTTACGTGTGCTGCTCGTGTCTTTACTTAACAAATTCTAGTGAATTGTGCTATCTAATTTTACCATGCAATCTGTTGCTCTAGTGTATATGTTCTATATGTCGTGCAGTGTGGTGTTCACTTATTAACTGTTTGGTTAATTAGTTGTCGTCTTCATTTAACTGTTTGGTTCAATTTTGCAAATGTGATGTTCAATTCTTCAGGCTGCAATTTTGTATTGTCTTCCATGTGAGAAATAAATCGAACTTATCTTTACAAAATACATGAGAAACGAATACAATTGCTATATTTCCAAGTTGTCAAGCATGCTTGGTTTGGTTATACATTGTGCAATGTGGTGCTGAGTTAACGTTTGGTTCATTTGTGTTGTGGTGTTTAGTTAACTGTTTGGTTCAATTCTGCAATGCGATGTTCAATAGTTGTGGGTGTATTCTGTTATTGTATACCATGTGAGAAGTAAATCGAATTCGGTTGTACTAAATACATGAGAAACAAATAATATTGCTATTTCCAAGTTGTTAAGCATGCTTGGTTTGGTTAACTGTCTGATCTTTTATTAGGAGTATGTTATATTGTGCAATGTGGTGCTCAGTTAACGTTTGGTTCATTTGTTGTGGTGTTTAGTTAAATGTTTGGTTCAATTCTGCAATGCGATGTTCAATTGTTGTGGGTGCATTCTGTTATTGTATACCATGTGAGGAATAAATTGAATTTGGTTGTAGTAAATACATGAGAAACAAATACAATTGCTATATTTCCAAGTTGTTAAGCATGCTTGGTTTGGTTAACTGTATGATCTTCTATTAGGAGTATGTTATATTGTGCAATGTGGTGCTCAGTTAATGTTTGGTTCATTTGTTATGGTGTTTAGTCAACTGCTTGGTTCAATTTTGCAATGCGATGTCCAATTGTCACAGGTAGGATTTTGTATTTTTGTGCATGTGAGGAATAAATCGAATTTGGCTGCACTTAATACATGAGAAACATATACAAGTGCTATATTTCCTAGTTCTTAATCATGCTTGGTTTGGATAAATGGGTTTTCCATGTGGCTTGAATTAATCTGATGAATCTGCAATGTGCTTATTTTTCATCAACATATTTTACTGATAGCATGTGAACCCTTACTTAACGGCAAGAAGGGGAACTTCAAGAAGAACGGAAAGCAAGTTGCCGCTCAAGTGAAGAAGCCCAAGTCTGGACCTAAGCCTGAGACTAAGTGCTTCTATTGCAAAGGGACTGGTCACTAGAAGTGGAACTGCCCTAGATACTTGGGGGATAAGAAGGATGGCATAGTGAACAAAGGTATATTTGATATACATGTTATTGATGTGTACTTTACTAGTGTTTATAGCAACCCCTTAGTATTTGATACTAGTTCAGTTGCTATGATTAGTAACTCGAAACGGGAGTTGCAGAATAAACAGAGACTAGTTAAGGGTGAAGTGACGATGTGTGTTGGAAGTGGTTCCAAGATTGATATGATCATCATCGCAGACTCCCTATACTTTCGGGATTAGTGTTGAACCTAAATAAGTGTTATTTGGTGTTTGAGTTGAGCATGAATATGATTTGATCATGTTTATTGCAATACGGTTATTCATTTAAGTTGGAGAACAATTGTTGTTCTGTTTACATGAATAAAACCTTCTATGGTCATACACCCAACAAAATGGTTTGTTGGATCTCGGTCGTAGTAATACACATATTCGTAATATTGAAGCCAAAAGATGCAAAGTTAATAATGATAGTACAACTTATTTGTGGCACTGCCGTTTAGGTCATATTCGTGTAAAGCGCATGAAGAAACTCCATGCTGATGGGATTTTGGAATCACTTGATTATGAATCACTTGATGCTTGCGAACCATGCCTTATGGGCAAGATGACTAAGACTCCGTTCTCCGTAACAATGGAGCGAGCAACTGACTTATTGGAAATAATACATACTGATGTATGTGATCCGATGAGTGTTGAGGCTCGCGGCGAGTATCGTTATTTTCTGACCTTCACAGGTGATTTGAGCAGATATGGGTATATCTACTTGATGAAACATAAGTCTGAAACCTTTGAAAAGTTCAAAGAATTTTAGGGTGAAGTAGAGAATCTTTGTAACAAGAAAATAAAGTTTCTACGATTTGATCGTAGAGGCAAATATTTGAGTTACGAGTTTGGCCTTCAATTAAAACAATGTGGAATAGTTTCACAAACTCATGCCACCTGGAACACCACAACATAATGGTGTGTCCGAACATCATAACCGTACTTTATTGGATATAGTGCAATCTATGATGTCTCTTACCGATTTACCACTATCGTTTCGGGGTTATGCATTAGAGATAGCTGCATTCACGTTAAAAAGGGCACCATCTAAATCTGTTGAGACGACACCGTATGAATTGTGGTTTGGCAAGAAACCAAAGTTGTCGTTTCTTAAATTTTGGGGTTGCGATGCTTATGTGAAAAAGTTTCATCCTGATAAGCTCAAACCCAAACCGGAGAAATATGTCTTCATAGAATACCCAAAGGAAACTGTTGGGTACACCTTCTATCACAGATCCAAAGGCAAGATATTCGTTGCTAAGAATGGATCCTTTCTAGAGAAGGAGTTTCTCTCGAAAGAAGTGAGTGGGAGGAAAACAGAACTTGATGAGGTAATTGTACCTGCTCCCTTATTGGAAAGTAGTTCATCACAGAAATTTGTTCCTGTGACTACTACACCAACTAGTGAGGAAGCTAATGATGATGATCATGTAACTTCAGATCAAGTTACTACTGAACCTCGTAGGTAAATCAGAAGTGAGATCCGCACCAGAGTGGTACGGTAATCCTGTTCTTGAGGTCATGTTACTTGACCATGACGAACCTAAGAAACTATGAGGAAGCGATGATGAGCTCAGATTTCGCCAAATGGTTTAAGGCCATGAAATCTGAGATGGGATCCATGTATGAGAACAAAGTATGGACTTTGGTTGAATTGCCCGATGATCGGCAAGCCATAGAAAATAAATGGATCTTCAAGAGAAAGACAAACGATGATAGTAGTGTTACTATCTACAAAGCTAGAATTGTCGCAAAAGGTTTTCGACAAGTTCAAGGTGTTGAATACGATGAGAGTTTCTCACTCGTATCTATGCTTAAGTCTATCTGAATCATGTTAGCAATTGCCGCATTTTAAGAAATCTCGCAAATGGATAACAAAACTGCAATCCTTCATGGATTTATTAAAGAAGAGTTGTATATGATGCAACCAGAAGGTTTTTTCAATCCTAAAGGTGCTAACAAAATATGCAAGCTCCAGCGATCCATCTATGGACTGGTGCAAGCATCTCGGAGTTGGAATATACGCTTTGATAAGTTGATCAAATCATATAGTTTTATACAGACTTGCGGTGAAGCCTGTATTTACAAGAAAGTGAGTGGGAGCACTACAGCATTTCTGATAAGTATATGTGAATGACATATTATTGATCGGAAATAATGTAGAACTATTCTGCAAAGCATAAAGGAGTTTTTTTAAGGAGTCTTTTCAAGAAATACCTCGGTGAAACTGCTTACATATTGAGCATCAAGATCTATAGAGATAGATCAAGATGCTTGATAAGTTTTTTCAATGAGTACATACCTTGACAAGATTTTGAAGTAGTTCAAAATGGAACGGTCAAAGAAAGAGTTCTTGCCTGTGTTACAAGGTGTGAAATTGAGTAAGACTCAAAGCCCGACCACGGCAGAAGATAGAAAGAGAATGGAAGTCATTCCCTATGCCTCAGCCATAGGTTCTATAAAGTATGTCATGTTGTGTACCAGATCCATTGTATACCCTACACTGATTTTGGCAAGGGAGTACAGTAGTGATCTAGGAGTAGATCACTGGACAGTGGTCAAAATTATCCTTAGTGGAATAAGGATATGTTTCTCGATTATGGAGGTGACAAAAGGTTCGTCGTAAAGGGTTACGTCAATGCAAGTTTTTGACAGTAATCCAGATGACTCTAAATCTCAATCTGGATACATATTGAAAATGGGAGCTATTATAGTAGCTCCATGCAGAGCATTGTTGACATAGAAATTTGCAAAATACATACGGATCTGATTATGGCAGACCCGTTGACTAAACTTCTCTCACAAGCAAAACATGATCACACCTTAGTACTCTTTGGGTGTTAATCACATAGCGATGTGAACTAGATTATTGACTCTAGTAAACCCTTTGGGTGTTGGTCACATGACGATGTGAACTATGGGTGTTAATCACATGGTGATGTGAACTATTGGTGTTAAATCACATGGTGATGTGAACTAGATTATTGACTCTAGTGCAAGTGGGAGACTGAAGGAAATATGCCCTAGAGGCAATAATAAAGTTATTATTTATTTCCTTATATCATGATAAATGTTTATTATTCATGCTAGAATTGTGTTAACCGGAAACATAATACATGTGTGAATACATAGACAAACAGAGTGTCACTAGTATGCCTCTACTTGACTAACTCGTTGATCAAAGATGGTTAAGTTTCCTAGCCATTGACATGGGTTGTCATTTGATTAATGGGATCACATCATTAGGAGAATGATGTGATTGACATGACCCATTCCGTTAGCTTAGCACACGATCATTTAGTATGTTGCTATTGCTTTCTTCATGACTTATACATGTTCCTATGACTATGAGATTATGCAACTCCCATTTACCGAAGGAACACTTTGTGTGCTACCAAACGTCACAACGTAACTGGGTGATTATAAAGGTGCTCTACAGGTGTCTCTGAAGGTACTTGTTGGGTTGGCGTATTTCAAGATTAGGATTTGTCACTCCGATTATCGGAGAGGTATCTCTGGGCCCACTCGGTAATGCACATCACTTAAGCCTTACAAGCATTGCAACTAATGAGTTAGTTGCGGGATGATGTATTACGGAACGAGTAAAGAGACTTGCCGGTAACGAGATTGAACTAGGTATTGAGATACCGACGGTCGAATCTCGGGCAAGTAACATACTGATGACAAAGGGAACAACGTATGTTGTTATGCCGTCTAACCAATAAGGATCTTCGTAGAATATGTGGGAGCTAATATGAGCATCCAGGTTCCACTATTGGTTATTGACCGGAGACGTGTCTCGGTCATGTCTACACTGTTCTCGAACCCGTAGGGTCCGCACGCTTAAAGTTCGATGACGATTATATTATGAGTTTATGTGTTTTGATGTACCGAAGGTAGTTCGGAGTCCCGGATGAGATCGAGGACATGACGAGGAGTCTCAAAATGTTCGAGACGTAAAGATCGATATATTGGACGACTATATTTGGACATCGAAAAGGTTGCGAGTGATTCGGGTATTTTTCGGAGTACCGGAGAGTTACGGGAATTCGTCGGGGAGTATATGGGCCTTATTGGGCTTTAGAGGAAAGAGAGAGGAGAGGTTGGGCACCCCCCAAGGCCTAGTTCGAATTGGACTAGGGGGAGGGGTTGCGCCCCCTCCTTCCTTCTCTTCTCTCTCCCCTTTCCTTGACTCCTACTCCTACTACTTGGAAGGGGGGAATCCTATTCCCGGTGGGAGTCGGACTCCTCCGAGGGTGCGCCATAGAGAGGGCCGGCCCTCCCCCTCCTCCACTCCTTTATATACGGGGAGGGGGGCACCCCTTGGAGACACAACAATTGATCGGTTGATCTTTTAGTCGTGTGCGGTGCCCCCCTCCACCATAGTCCACCTCGATAATACTGTAGCGGTGCTTAGGCGAAGCCCTGCATAGGTAGAACATCAACATCGTCACCACGCCGTCGTGCTGACGAAACTCTACCTCAACACTCGGCTGGATCGGAGTTCGAGGGACGTCATCGGGCTGAACGTGTGTTGAACTCAGAGGTGCCGTATGTTCGGTACTTGATCGGTCAGATCGTGAAGACGTACGACTACATCAACCGCGTTGTGCTAACGCTTCCGCTTTCGATCTACGAGGGTACGTGGACAACACTCTCCCCTCTCGTTGCTATGCATCACCATGATCTTGCGTGTGCCTAGGAAATTTTTTGAAATTACTACGTTCCCCAACAATGGGGTAGCTGAGTGCTGAAGCTATATCATGTTGTACTCTGATGTATTTCAATTATGAATCCTGCTTCCTTAATATGGCAATGAAATGTATTATGTGCTTAATATGAAATTCAATTAGATTAATAAGTGGATTATTAATAATAGGGCAATTAGCCTGCTAATTGGGTTTTGCTATTGCAAACGGTTATTGAGAAAATACCGTGGGCGGTGACCTCAGGCAACGCAAACAGTTTTTAGGAATAAACCATGTTGGATCAATGAATAATCACACACGACCTTCTCTTGAAAACTGTTTGCGTTGGGCCATCTTGCGCAAACGTTTACCACATAAAAATTGTGTGTGGTGGACAGCCTTTGCCACACAGTTTCTTCTACGCACCGTGTGTGATGCATTCAATAACGCAAACGATAAAATTGTTAATATCGTGTCTGGTGTACCCGCAAACAGAAACGTTTTCCTTGGAGCGACTGTGCGGGATGTATATACGAACGGAAATGTCTAGCGGGATTGACTGTGTGGGATGTACTTACAACCGGAAACAATTTCGCCTGTATAATTATATTTTTAGCACTGTTGTACGTATAACCGTATTTGATCGCTCGCCGGTCGCACACGACCTCATTTTGCCGAGCATGTGTGCCAGGAGGCCATATCCCCGACGGTTTATGGGTCGTGTGAGAAGGACCCCCCCCCCTATCGCCCACACTCACTTGGCGACAGTTCCAAATGCCATCGCGGAAAGGGGTTAAAAACCGTTTGTATAGCACCTCGCTATACCAGTGTACTTAAGCATGGCATGAGAAACTATAATCTCTAATTGTCATTGCAAACATGTTTTTATCATAATAGGGTGAATCATGGATACTAGGTTGAACATATTTACAAAAACAAAACAAGTTGAGTTCATACCCGTTTCTTTCTGCCACATCCAGTTCATCAAATATCGTCATTATTGCCTTTGACTTGCGCAACTGAACAATTTGAACATAATAATAGTGCAAGAGTGTCGTGGACTAAGCTGGAATCTGCAAACATTTTATTCAAAAGGAGAAGACAAGGTAATATGGGCTCTTTGTTAGATCAACAATAATGCATATGAGAGCCACTCAACATTTTCATCATGGTCTTCCCCTCGGTATGACTCAATAAAATGGAAAATAAATTCATAGAAACACACTGGAATATTTTTGGAGTTTTCTATTTTACTTGAACAAGCAAATAGAAGGGAAAACAAAAATGAGAGAAAAAACTATTTACACGGGAAAACTCCGAACAAGTAAAAAGAAGAACAAGGAAATATTTTTGGGTTTTCTTTTTAATACACAACTAATTAAACTAGGAAGAAAAATTGAAAAGAAGCAAGAGATATTTTTGGATTTTCTCAAAGTTTTTCAAACACACAAGAAGAAGGCGAGAAAATAAATCTAACATGGATGATACAATGAAAAAGTGTGGACACCGACAACTAGAATGAAAGTGTGTGAACATGAATGTAATGTCAGTGGAAATACGTACTCCCCCAAGCTTAGACTTTTGGCCTAACTTGATAATCACCACGCGAAGAAGCCATCGGGTCCTATGTTGAAGTGCTGGGGAGCGGGCACCTGAGGGTCCCACTCCCGAGGCTCCTCCTGTGCCGCAGCCAGGTTGTTCCGGCAGGTGACAATGTCCTCAGGCATGATCCTGTATCCACCCCTGCAAATAGGATCAAACACAGTAGGTGCAGGCAACGGAATAACATCACGGGTAATCTCACTAAAGAGCAAGTTATATGGAACATCCATGGTGGTGTTCTCGCTATCAATAAAGTGGTGGTGTGCCATAGCCGAGGGATCTAGGTAAACCTTGGGCAAGGGATAATCATGCTTGCGTATCTAGATGTTAAAGTGACTCGCTAGGTGAGTAGCATAAATACCACCATGTATTTTACCCTTGGATCTGTTAATGTGGAGGCGACGTGCCACAATAGCTCCCAAGCTATAAGTGTTGTCGCCGTAAAGTGCACAGCGTAAGACATCGAACTCTGGGGCACTGAGTGCACCTACCTTCTCTCTATCAGCAAGCAAACACTTTGTAATGAATAGAGCAAAATAATGCACAGCCAGAAAGTGTAAGCTAGTGGCGGTGACACTTGACACCCCTCTCTCATCCCCCACTGTCAGAGTGTGGTAAAAACCATCAAACTCTGCGGGCCTAGGCTTTACTGAATTCCCATCAGAAGGGATCAAGCATATGTCACAAAATTCAGTAAGTGGTATCTGATGGGGTTCAGCATATAAGTTAAACTGCACCTCAGGGGGATTATTCCTATTCAAGAAATGAAAACTTTGCACAAAGGAATTTGTGAGGAGATGATACTGTTCACATTCAACTGCGATGAAGTTGGTGAGGCCGGCATTAGCAGCATATTGTGCAAACTCTTGACGGATTCTAGCGCCTTCCATGAATGGGTTATGCAGCCATTCGCATGGTTGTACCTCCACTATTCTCCGGGTGCGGAGATCACTGTCAGATGACTCCCCAATAACTCCCTTGGAGTTCTTCTTGTAAGAAAACTTCCTAAAGATACTCACCTTTTTCCTAAGAACAAAATTCTGAAATTTTTAGTCCACAAAATTTTTCTCAACAAAACTTCACAAGATTGAAAGCAGCTACTCATAGGGATGCATAGAGGCCATATCAAGCATTCAAACTACTTAGAACTCTAAGAATTCAACATGCAAGCACATCTACAGTAGCATCAAGAGTAACTAATTATTCAAAATATAACCACTAAAGCAAAAACTAATTGGACTAACAGAGGAGTCACATACCAAGCAACAATTGCTTCGAGCAAAGAGATCGAAATCCATGGGTTTGAGAGCAAGAACGAGAGAGAGAGAGAGAGAGAGAGCAATGGTGATTTTTTCTGGAGGTAGGTGATGACATGGGATGAATAGATAAGTGAGGGGGGCACGTGGGGACCACAACTCACCAGGGCGCGCCTGGGGGTGCTGGCACGCCCAGGTGGGTTGTGCCCACCTCGTGCACCCTCCTCTAATGTTATTTGCATAAAAATTTCATAAATATTCAGGAAAATCGTATTAAATTTTCAGAGCATTCTGAGAACTTCTATTTTGGGGTCATTTTTTTGCACGGAAAGTTCATAAAATAGACAAAAGATGGCATTTTATTTTATTTAACTAATAAAAACAGAAAACAAAAGATCAAGACCAAAGGTAGTACTAAATTCATCAACTTCATACTTCTCAAAAATGATTCATTAATAAGGTTGATCAAGTCTTATTAACAACCACTTTCGATTAGCATGAAACCGAAGAACTTTCATAAATCACTAAGTTACCTCAACGGGGATATATATGAATGTCCCCAACAATAAGCATTTTATATTTCTTTTTGCCAGTAGGTAGAGGTAGTTGAAAACTTCCAATAGTGATTGTCGGAGATTTTTCAATAACATTAATACCATTCACTTGGAATTGTTTCTTCGGAAAGTGCACCGTGTGCTCATTACCATTGATATGAAAAGTGACCTTGCTTTTATTACAATCAATAACAACCCCTGCAGTATTCAAAAAGGCTACCAAGGATAATCGACATGGTGTCGTCCTCGGGCATCTCAAGTAGTAACATTAGCAACAACAACGGGCACATCCTCACAAATATTGATAGGTATGGCAGTTGATTTGTCAGCCATTTGCAAAGATATTTCAGTAGGTGTGAGTTTATTCAAATCAAGTCTTCTATATAAAGAGAAAGGCATAACACTAACACCAGCTCCTAAATCACATAAAGCAGTTTTCACATAATTTCTTTTGATGGAGCAAGGTATAGTTGGAATTCCCGGATCTCCAAGTTTTTTAGGTACTCCATCCTTAAAGGTATAGTTAGAAGCATGGTGGAGATTTCAACTTCTGGTACTTTTCTCTTGTTGGTGATGATGTCTTTCATGTACTTTGCATAAGGAGGCATTTTTAAGATATCAGTCAAGCGGGTAGGCAGAAAGACTGGCCTAAGCATTTCAACAAAGCGTTCAAATTCTTTATCATCTTTCTTCTTAGTTGACTTAGGTGGAAAGGTCATAGGTTTTGAACCCATGGTTCTCTTTCCTTACCATGTTCTCTAGCAACAAAGTCTATTTTATCATATCTTTTATTCTTGGGTTGTGGGTTATCAAGATCAACAGCTGGTTTTATCTCAACACCATTGTCTGGTTCTTTATTTTTTGTTTGAGTGTCTTCATGAACCTCATCATTATCTTTTTCATTATCAGAGGGTGAGTGTTCATTACCAGATTGAGCTTCAGCATCAGAGATAGATACTTCATTATCATTATCATGAGGTTTTTCTACTTCAGGTTCACTAGAGGCATGCAAAGTCCTACCATTTTTCTTCTTTTTTTCTTTTTAGAAGGACTAGGTGCATCAGTGTTAACTCTTTGAGAATATTGTTCAATTCTTTTTGGGTGTCCCTCGGGATAAAGTGGTTCCTGAGTCATTTTACCTCCTCTAGTTGCTACTCTAACAGCAAAGTCGTTTATATTATTTTCATTTCATCAAGCAATTCACTTTGAGATTTAGCAACTTGTTCTAGTTGAGTTTGAACCATAGAGGCATGTTTTCCTACACCTCTAACATCATTGGTAATTCTAAATAACAAGTCACTCAAACGAGCAATCATATCAGAATTGTATTTCAATTGTTTCATAACATTTGCATTGAAGTGATCTTGCTTTCTAATGTACTTTCAAACTCATAAAGGCATTGACTAGGATGCATATTGTAAGGATTGTCATTGTCATTGAATTTCATTAAAGAATTTACCTCTACCACCTTAGGTGGTGGTGGTGTATCAAGCCCATGTATTTCTTCAATAGGAGGTAAATTTTTGACATCCTTAGCTTTAATACCTTTTTCTTTCATAGATTTCTTTGCCTCTTGCATATCTTTAGGACTGAGATATAAGATATCCCTCTTCTTCGTAGTAGGTTTGAGCAGTGGTACAGGAAGAGTCCAATCATCATATTTTTTCAATATGTTATTCAATAGTTCTTCACCTTGTCCAATAGTTCGTTCCCTGAAAACACAACCAACACAACTATCCAGGAAATCCCTAGAAGCATCGGTTAGTCCATTATAGAAAATATCAAGTATTTCATTTTTCTTAAGAGGATGATCAAGCAAAGCATTAAGCAATTCAAGAAGCCTCCCCCAAGGTTGTGGGAGACTCTCTTCTTCAATTTGCACAAAGTTAAATATTTCCTATAAGGCAGCTTGTTTCTTATGAGCAGGAAAATATTTTTCACAGAAGTAATAAATCATATCCTGGGAACTACTCACACAACCAGGTGCAATAGTATTATACCAAGTCTTAGCATCATCCTTTAATAAAAAGGGAAATAATTTGAGAATATAATAGTAGTGGATTTTCTCATCATGAGCAAAAAGGGTGGCTATGTCATTCAACTTAGTAAGATGTGCCACAACAGTTTCAGTTTCATAACCATGGAAAGGATCAGATTCAACCAAAGTAATTAACTCTGGGTCGACAGAGAATTCATAATCCTTATCATCAACAAAGATAGGTGAAGTAGCAAAATTAGGATCACACTTCATTTTTAGCATTCAAAGATTTTTCTTTCAGTTTGCATAATAATTTCTTAAGATCATCCCTATCATTGCAAGCAAGAATCTCTCTATTAGTCTCCTCATCCATAACATAACCTTCTGGTACCTTAGGCAATTCATATCTAGGAGAACTAGGTGTAATAGGTGTTTCAAGATTTTCAATTTCAAGCTCTTCATCAGTTTCAACAATTTCATCAATTTCAACATTCTTAAAAGCTTTAGTTCTAGCTAGTTGTTCATCAATAAATTCACCTAGTGGCACATTATCATCAAGCAAAGTACTAGCATCATCATAAATATCATTCATAGCAGAAGTGGAATCATGAATAACTTGCGACATATCAGGATTAATAGCATGTGGTGGTGTTGCAAGTTTACTTATAACAGAAGGTGAATCAAGGTCAGAGCTAGATGGCAAGTCCTTACCTCCCCTCGTCTTAGAGGGAAAAATCTTAGTCTTAGCATCATTCAGATTCTTCATAGTGATAATTTGATAATAATCCCAAGTGACTCGACAAATATAGCTATTCTCCCCAGCAACGGCGCCAGAAAAAGGTCTTGATAACCCACAAGTATAGGGGATCGCAACAGTTTTCGAGGGTAGAGTATTCAACCCAAATTTATTGATTCGACACAAGGGGAGCCAAAGAATATTTGCAAGTATTAGCAGCTGAGTTGTCAATTCAACCACACCTGTAGATTAATTATCTGTAGCAAAGTGATCAGTAGCAAAGTAGTATGATAGTTTTGATAGTAGTAGCAACAGCGATAGGAATGGTAACAGTGATAGCAATGATTTTGTAGCAAGTGCAATAGTAACAGTAGCAGTAGTAACTTAGCAAGAACAATATGAGAGAAATTCGTAGGCATTGGATCGGTGAATTCGTTGGATGATATTCATCATATAACAATCATAACCTAGGGCGATACGACACTAGCTCCGCTTCATAAATATAATGTAGGCATGTATTCGTAAATAGTCATACGTGCTTATGGAAAGAACTTGCATGACATCTTTTGTCCTACCCTCCCGTGGCAGCGGGGTCCTATTGGAAACTAAGGGATATTAAGGCCTCCTTTTAATAGATAACCGGAACAAAGCATTAACACATAGTGAATACATTAACTCCTCAAACTACGGTCATCACCGGGAAGTGTCCCGACTTCTGTCACTCCGGGGTTGCCGGATCATAACACGTAGTAGGTGACTATAATTTGCAAGATCGAATCTAGAACATAGATATAATGGTGATAACATAAATGGTTCAGATCTGAAATCATGGCACCCGGGCCCAAAGTGACAAGCATTAAGCATCGCAAAGTCATAGCAACATCAATCTCAGAACATAATGGATATTAGGGATCAAACCCTAACAAAACTAACTCGATTACATGATGAATCTCATCCAACTCCTCACCGACCAGCGGTCCTACGAAGGAATTACTCACTCCCTGTGGGGAGCATCATGGAATTGGCGATGGAGAAGGGTTGGTGATGACGAATATCGAAGATCGCCCTCTCCGGAGCCCCAAACGGACTCCAGATATGGCCTCCCGATGAAGAACAGGAGGTGGCGGCGGCTTCGTCTCGTGAAACGTGATAATTCTTTCTCCCTTATTTTTTTCCAAATATGTGATCTTATAATATCAGGGTTGAGGCCTGCAGGGCCACCAGGTGGGGACAACCCACCTGGGCGCGCCTGGAGGGGGCACGCCCTGGTGGGTTGTGCCCACCCAGGTGCCCCCCTCAAGTGGTTCCTGGCTCTGGAAAATTTTATTTATTGAATTAAAAATCCTCGCAAAGTTTTGTTCCAATCCGAGAAGTTTTATTTCTGCACAAAAACAACACCATGGTAGTTCTACTGGAAACAGCGTCCCCAGTTAGTTTCATTCAAATCATGCAAATTAGAGTCCAAAACAAGAGGAAAAGCATTAGGAAAAGTAGATACGACGGAGACGTATCAGTTAATGCTTTGTTCCGGTTCTCTACTAAAAGGATGCCTTAATATCCCTTATTTTTCTTATGGACCCCGCTGCCATGGGAGGGTAGGACAAAAGATGTCATGCAAGTTCTTATCGCAAGCACGCATGACAATATTATATTGATGAATTGGAGCTAGTTTTGTGTCATCCTATGTTATAATTGTTACGTGATGAATGCCATCCAACACAATTATCCATCACTGATCCAATGCCTACGACTTTCACATACTGATCTTGCTAAGTTACTACTTTGCTTCTACTGTTATAATTGCTACAAAACTATTACTGCTAATTTAACTGTTACTGTTGCTATCGTTACTACCACTATCGAACTATCATACTAGTGTGCTACTCATCACTCTGATGTAGATATTTAGTTCTCCAGGTGTGGTTGAATTGACAACTCAACTGCTAATATTTGCAAATATTATTTCGATCTCCTTGTGTTGAATCAATAAATTTGGGTTGAATACTCTACCCTCGAAAATTGTTGCGATCCCCTATACTTGTGGGTTATCAGCGATTTAGTGGAAAACTCATATGCACGTGTGGAGTAATAAACGGTTAAATGAAAGGTTCCTAATCTTGCCTCTAGGACTAGCTCAAGTGTTGTTGGTGATCACGTTTTCTGAATCTTAGGATGTCATTTAAAGTGTTAAACGGTAGTCCTAAAACAACTTTGAGATTATGTCGTTGGAAGAATGATTATACTAAATCGATCCAAACTTGTTTATTGTGAATTGAATTAATATCGTCCGTATTCAATTGTAATAACACAGAGTGTTAACGTGCAATTTTGCTCCTTAGACCATGGGAGTATCGTGGTCACTTATTACCGTATGGTGGGCTTTGGGGTTTCTCAAATGTCACCTGTAACACAGTGATAACAATGACAACTGATACGTCCATTTTGCATCATGTTTTCCTACTGTTATTTATAATTTTTTGATCAATATAATACTTTGTGGTGCAATTCTAATTTTGTTCCTCTCTTAATTTGCAAGATTTACATGAAGAGGGAGATTGCTGGCAGCTAGAATTCTGGACCTGAAAAAGCTACATCAGAGATACCTATTCTGCACAACTCCAAATGAGCTGAGAATTCACGGAGAATTATTTTGGAATATATAAAAACATTACGGAAAAGAAATACCAGAGGGGGCCCACGAGGTGCCCACGGGGCACATGGGCGCACTCACCCCCCCCCCCTGGGCGTGCCCATGTGGCTCGTGTGGCCCCTGGCCAGCCTCCGAGGCCCATCTTCTCCTATATGATGCCATTTGCCCTAGAAAAAATTAGGAAAGGACTTTCGGGACGAAGCTCCACCGTCTCGAGGCGGAACCTGGACAGGAGCACTTTTTCTCTTCGGCGGAGCGATTCCGCCGTGGATACTTCCCTCTGGGAGGGGCAAATCAAAGCCATCGACATCACCAACAACACTCTCATCATGGGAGGACCAATCTTCCTCAACATCTTCACCAGCACCATCTCATCTCAAACCCTTGTTCATCTATTGTATTCAATCTTTGTCTCAAAACCTCAGATTGATACCTATGGGTTGCTAGTAGTGTTGATTACATCTTGTAGTTGATGCTAGTTGGTTTATTTGGTGGAAGATTATATGTACAGATCCTTGATGCTATTCAATACCCCTCTGATCTTGAACATGAAAATGATTTGTGAGTAGTTAATTTTGTTCTTGAGGACATGGGAGAAGTCTTGTCATAAGTAATCATGTGAATTTGGTATTCGTTCGATATTTTGATGATATGTATGTTGTTAGTTGCCTTAGTGGTGTTGTGTGAACGTCGACTACATGAAACTTCACCATACTTGGGCCTAAGGGGGGCATTGTGGAGTCGTAATTAGATGATGGGTTGCTAGAGTGACAGACGCTTAAACCCTAGTTTATGCGCTATTCCGTAAGGGGCAGATTTGGATCCATATGTTTCATGCTATGGTTAGATTTATCTTAATTCTTATTTCATATGCGGATGCTTGCAAGAGGGGGAAATCATAAGTGGGAGGCTTGTCCAAGAGCACCCAAGCACCGGTCCACGCACATATCAAATTATCAAAGTAGCGGACGCGAATCAAACAAACATGTTGAAAGTGACCAGATGAAATTCCCATGTGTCCTCAAGAATACTTTGCTTACTATAAGAGATCATTCCGGCCAATCCTTTTCTATAAAAAGGATTGGGCTACCTTGCCGCACCTTTGTTACCGTTACTACTTGTTGCTCGTTACAAATTACATTGCTACCAAACTATCTGTTACCGACAGTTTCAGTGCTTGCAGACAATACCTTGCTGAAAACCACTTGTCATTTCCTTCTACTCCTCGTTGGGTTTGACACTCTTACTTACCAAAAGGACTACGATTGATCCCCTATATTTTTAGGTCATCAACAACTTACAGGTTCATCAGAAAGTTTGACAAGTGGCCAGATAGCTCGAGAGTGGGATTTGCTCCTCAGATGATGGAGAGATACTCTTAGGGCCCTCTTTGTGTGACGACGTCGATCATCGTCTAGCCAGACACACGTGACTTCGTCACGGGGATGCCGGAACACAATAATGAGAAAGAAGAACAAAATCGATAATGAGGATTTCGGTATAGCGAGCATGGTGATGACTCGGGAGGATACCAATAGCATCCCAGGTTTTTTGAAGTATCGTGAAGCAAAGGGAACATCACATGATAACCAAAGATTCACTCAAATAGCATTCATGTGCTCATAGGGACCGATACCGATGTCCAAGGTCCCGCTACCGGTCATTGAACGAACGGTTTCGTTCATGTCTATGAGTTACCGAACCTACGGGGTCACAAGATTAAGGAAAATCATGATATGCTAAGTTTTAGTAGTGCGCGAGTCATGATAATATATTTTTAGAATTATTTCATGAATATTCGAAATAGTTCCGAGAGGATTCGGAAGCGTTTTGGGGTCACCGGAAGGGTTTCACAGAGTATCGGGTAATACCGGTATTATTGATAAATTATATATAGGTGTAAAATGTTTCCGGAGATATATAATGGTTTAGAGGTATTTGGAACATTATATATTTAATTTAAATATCAAAGGCCAAGTGGTGGAAGACCACTTGGGCCACTTGGGCCCAATAGGGGTGGCGCCCCCTTCTCCCGATGGAAAGGGGAGAGGGAGGCCGAATTGGAGGGAGGGTCCTCCTCCTCCTTGGTCAGCCAAGGGAGGGTACTTTCACTCCCTCTTGTGGCGCCCCCTCCTCTCCTCCTAACCTATATATACTTGAGGTATTGGCCCTTTCTACACACAAGTTTTGGAGCCTCCTCTAGTTCTTCTAGTTCATGTTCTAGTTGGTTCTAGTTGACTAATTAGAGTGTGGCTAATCCTCTTGTCCTAATAATTAGAATCCCTGTGTGGTTCTAATCTCCGCCCTCTAATTCTCCGGCAACGATTAGCTCTGGATGGCGAAGCGCTGCCGGATCATGAAGGTTGCACACTTGCAACCAAGTAGAGAGGTTGTGCTTTCGGTCTTCGGTTCAAGGGACTATTGGTGGGCGGTACGAGGGATCGTTCACAGACGGTTCGAGGGACTCCAAGTACGATCTACACTGATACGTTCTTCGTCCGCTGCAACTCGGTGGGGTAACAATCGTGATCCCAACCCGTAATGCATCTTCATATTGATCTTGGGTGATCGTAGGAGCGATTTTTTTTGTTTTCTACTACGTTTCCCAACATGTAGTACTCCAACAAATATCGCAGTGAACGAAAGTCTAGATTTTGGTTCCTCGTCCACTGGGTCGTTGCAATAAATCCATAGATTCCCGCTGACCGGTAATCCGCGTCTCAGTCACCGGCTTCCAGAGGCATAGTTCCTCGGGACTGGCTCCTTGATACTTTCCTTATTTTCACGCATCCAATCCTTTAGATCTTCTCTTGTGATTGGTTCCATTGCTCCCCGAAGCTAACCGGCTGGCTCTCTGTTGCCTCATTTCTATGGTTGGATGCTACTTGTGAGTTGCGTTGGGATTTCCTCGAAGAGGAGAGGATGATGCAGTACAATAGAGATAAGTATTTCCCTCGGTTAAGAACCAATTTTATCAATCCAGTAGAAGAACCACGCAAGACCTCGTGAACAGCGGCTACATGCAAAAGAACAAATACTTGCACCCAACGCAAACAAGGGGTTGGCAGTTAATTGCAAGGATCAAATCTCATAGTGATAGATAGATAAATAAAAACACAAAATAAAATAACGGTAAATAAAATGCAGCAATATATTTTTGGATTTTAATATATGATAAAGATAGACCCAGGGGCCATAGTTTTTACTAGAGGCTTCTCTCTCGAACAAAAAGCATACGGTGGGTAAAAAATTACTGTTGGGCAATTGATAGAAAAGCGCACAGTTATGACGATACCCAAGGCAATGATCATGTATATAGATATCACGTCCAAGACAAGTAGACCGACTCCTGCCTGCATCTACTACTATTACTCCACACATCGAACGCTATCCAACATGCATCTAGAGTATTAAGTTCATAAAGAACGAAGTAGCGCCTTAAGCAAGATGACATGATGTAGACAAAGTAAATCCAATCAATATGAATAAACCCCATCGTTTTCCCCTTAATGGCAACAATACAAATACATGTCTTGTCCCTTTCTGTCACTGGGATATAGAACACCGCAAGACTGAACCCATTACAAAACACATCTCCCATTGTAAGATAAGTCAATCTAGTTGGCCAAACCAAACGGATAGATGGGAGAGAAATACAAAGGTATAATAATCAATCATGCATAAAAGAGTTCAGAGAAGACTTAGATAATATTTATAGATAATCTGATCATAAACCCACAATTCATCGGATCTCAACAAACAAACCGCAAAAGAAGATTACATCGAATAGATCTCCAAAAACATCGAGGAGAACATTGTATTGAAGATCAAGGAGAGAGAAGAAGCCATCTAGCTACTAGCTATGGACATGTATGTCTGTGGTAAACTACTCACACATTATGGGAAGGGCAGCAAGGTTGATGTAGAGGCCCTCCGTGATCGATTGTCCCTCCGGCAGAGTGCCGGGAAAGGCCTCTAGGTGGAATCTCGCAAGAACAGAGACTTGCAGTGGCGGAAAAAGTAGTTTGGGTAGCTCTCTGTTGGTTTCCCGATTTTAGAGAATTTATAGAGCTGGAGTTAGGTCAAATGGAGGAATGAGGGGCCCTTCTGGCCTCCTCCCGAAGCTTTTAGGGTCGCTTATGTCCAGAAAAAAAATCGTCAAAAAGTTTCGTGGCATTTGGACTTCGTTTGATACTGATTTCCTGGAAAACCAAAAACAGGCAAAAAAACAGCAATTGGCACTTGGCACTAAGTTAATAGATTAGTCCCAAAAAATGATATAATATTGCATACAATTGCATAAAAAACATGCAAGATTGATACTATAATAGCATGGAACAGTCAAAAATTATAAATAGGTTGAAGACGTATCATTGGAGACGCCAGATCGGGTGGGGATGGTGGGGTTCTTTTCGTTCTGATTGTTAGCATAGCTATAGTATCACTCACTCAAAAGCAGATTCTAATATTTGTGGTTTTAGCATGATAGCATCACGAATTGCAACAACGAGGAGCTGGATTGTAGAGCAAAGAAAGGGAAAGGGGACGAGGGACAAAGATAGTAGGTAGTCGCCTTGCCGTTGTTGTGCCTGATCGAACACTCGATGCCTTTCTTTGAGATCCAATGCTATCTTATAGCTGCTTACTTAGTTGACCCAATCTCGCATGTGACTCTCGGATTGGGTCGCTTATTCTTCTTGGGCCTTGTGTCGTCATGGACTTTGAGTCCACTAGGGGAAGAGGTGCTAACACACCTCCAAGCAACTAGTGTCTCTCTACTAAAAAAGCAACTATTGTCTCTCAGTGTTGGCATTAGCCTCAAACTTTTGTTACGCCTAGCCAAAAGGCCCTCTGACAAACAAACCAACGGTGGAAGAAGCCTGATCAATGCTTTGTCAAGCTCAACATAGATGCTTCCCTTCACACTGATGAAGGACTATGATCTTTTGCAACTATCATCAGAGATGCTAATGGTAATTTTGTGGCTGCTCCTTGTGCTCCTATACCAAATGTGTCGGATCCTATGATGGCTGAAGCAATCGCTATGCAACGAGGACTTGACCGCTTCATTGGCTGCAGCAACGTCTAGGCGGAGTCTGGTTAAATGGATGTTATTGATGCATGTGCACAACAGAAGGCATGGCGGAATGGCTTTGCTGCTATATTCACAAATTGCATTGATAATGTATAATTTCTCACTACCTAAGAGAAACTCCAATGGGGTGACCCATTTCGTCCGCCCGCGTCCATTTGGGTCGGCGCGGACAAAAGTGGAGGCCCAACGCGCCGACCCAAACTCAAATCGTGTCCGCCCGGCGTCTGCGCCGACCCATTTCCGGCCCAAAATTGCGTCTGGAAAGTGTCGACGCGGACGCGAAGCGGAAGCGCCGCGTGTCTCCTCGCCGTCCGCCGCTTCTCCACCTGGCGGCCGTCCAACTACTACGGTCAACATTATTTATGACGACCGCCCACCTTAGGCCCACGCGTCAGCGACGGCGGTCGTCCTTTTTTAAGCCGGGCGTGCGGCGGGGCCGTCCTCATCCACTACCACTCCCCCCCCCCCCCCGTCCCCACCTGGCCACCCCTGCCCCCGTGCCGGCGACAACCCTAGCCACCACCAGCATGGGTTTCTTCTCCGGCGTCGGCAGCAGCCGCAAGGGCAAAGCCCCCGCCCGCCATTCCCCCTCCCTCCCCGCCCTCCCCGCGCCGGCGCGCGTGTCGGTGCACCAGGCCGAGTGGCACTGGCGCCACCGCGTGCCTCTGCTGTACCAGGACGTGACGCTGCCGCACGACTGGCATTTGGATCCCAAGAGGATCCCAGTGCCGGCGGCGCCGCGGACGGCCAGGGCCCATGCGAAGGAGGTGCGGCGCCGGCGGGCGTTGCTGAGCGAGGAGCAGCGCGCCGGCGGGCGTTGCTGAGCGAGGAGCAGCGCGCCGACCCGCGCTTCGCCGTCGACTCGCTCAACTAGGCTCGATGGTTCGCCATCGAGCACAAGGAGGCGAGGCGACGCGGCGTCCGCGGCGTCGACCACAGCCTGCCGCCGCCCGCGCTCATCGTCCGCGACAAGGACCAGGAGGCCGAGACCGCCTACCAGGCGGCCATCAAAGGAGAGCAAGGAGGAGGAGCGGTGGAGAGAGGCCGACGAGGCGGCTTTCGAGGCTGCCATGGCGGAGGCCATGGCCCTCTCCGCGGCGGGCGACTGCGTCGTACCGCCGGTGGCCCCGCCGTCCCCGCCCAAAGACGAGCCGGAGGAGCCGGCCTACATTGAGCGGTACTCCTGGATCGGAGTAGTCCGCGAGTGGGTCAGCGCTCCGCCGATCTGGCTCGGGGCGACGGAGAAGCAAGAGGCGGCCTACCTCGACCACTGGCGCCGCGTTCGGCTTGCCGAGGACCGCCGGGAGGGCCAGCGCCTGCAGATGCTCGAGCGCCAGGCCGAAGAGGAGGCGCGCCAGGCCCAGGCAGCGGCGGCAAAGCCCGACATCACCGCCGTCTGGAACACGGCGTTCCCCTGAGCCGGCCCTGCGCCAACGTTGATCGGCCTCACCGGTCCCGACGCAGACGCCGCCGCCGACGAGGACACCTAGGGCAACGCGTCGTCTAGTTTTTAGTATTTTAATTAACGTAATGTGGACTTTCGCCGGCCTTCGTGGCCGGCTTTTATGTTTAATTAAATGCATGTATTTATTTTCAAAATGCTTGCAATACTTTTTTTGCCGCGCCGATGTAATGGGTCGGGCCAGCGTTGAGCGCTCGCGCCGATCCAAACACAACGCCGAACGTTTGTGTCCGCCTGGCCGACCCAAACGGACAAAAAGCGGACAAAAGCGCCATCGGTTTGGGTCGGCCCGTTGGAGTTGCTATAAGGGACGCGAATGAATCATGGCGTATGAGTAACACTGTTTTATATTATTTCATGTATTTGGGCCAATGAACACCTCAATATTATCTTGTGATGCCTCATGAACAATGTAACTAGTCTATGATTAATAAAGCTAACTATGATGACTTTGTCTAAAAAATACACGTGTCAGCGAAACACTCCTTTGCAAGAGGGCACTCTGGTCTCCTGATTATGACTCCGGTTATCGGTGGGTGTGCATTGAGCTTGATGCAGCTCCCTAGTTGTTTCATGCACAGGGGTTGGAGCACAAATGGAACCAAGTACATTCAAAGCTGAAGACCACAAAATGCAAATTAAAAAAAATGGATACGCGCACACATAAAGAAAAGAAGGGGCTGTAGTACTCCAAATATCGAACGGTGGAAGAAATTCTACATTCCCTGACTGACTGACCAATCAATGCCAAACTGATAAGTAGTGACGGAACCAAAGGATTATACAGTCAACTATAAGGGACTATATCTCGCACCAATATTAACACCCACCCCAGGCCTCAAGCCTGAAGAACTCCAGCAAAAGGAGATTCGATTTACCGACTGAGCAACCCATAAACCATGTACAGCAAAAACGTGAATTGGATGTGGAAAAATCGCATCGCTTTGTGTCGGCCAACTCCCAACGCTAGCAGCCCACGGCCGCAGCACCTTCTTTCGTAGCAACAGGGACGCCACCTTCTTTTGTAGCAACAGGGACGCCACCTTCTTTTGGAGCAACGACAACAGAGATGCCGCCTTCTTTCAGGGCAGCAGGGACGGCTCCTTCTTTCAGAGCAGCAGAGATGCCGCCTTCTTTTGGGGCAACGGGGAGACCCACAGTGACACGGAGGATTGCTTGGGCGCTTAACGCCGAAAGCTTAGATAGGCAGAAAGCCTCCCAGGTTTCAGCTTCTGGTGAAATAGCAGGTGCGCTGTCATCTTCGCCTAACCCAGAGGCTTGAGACTTCTCATAGAATGCTTGAAGCTCCAATGAAAGGTTACGAGCAGCCTCCCTTGATTCAGGAAGCTGGTCGCTGAGCTGGGTTGCTGCGACCTGAATGAGCTTGTCCATTCCGTATTCTTTGATTCCCTCCAGACCCTGGATAGAAAGAAGTTACTGTTATAAAACAAATAGAGTGCTGTACTCCTCGTATTTAGAACAGCAACCAAGAGTAAGTCGGTGCAAGCAGACCCACACCACCTAATAATTTATATACCCAATCTCCAATAAATGGTCACCCTACTGAAATGACTGGTGAAGATCTTTGAACATATAGACTACAACTAAACATACAGTTGCCACTAATATTCTGAGCTCATCAAAGTTCCACCACATGCATGAAATCATGTGCAGCTAAGCTCCAGCTTCATAATATGACAAAAAAAATCAAGCAAAATATCTGCATATCCAAATAAAGTACGAACTTCTGGAAGACGTTGAATGGAAACTCTTAACTAAACCCCATGGACAGAGAAGAATAGCACAAGGAGGTCAAATTATCAATCTGTACAACTGTATCTAATTGAGCCATTGGGACATCAGAAAAAAATTACTATGTGGTGTATTTAATTGATACTTTGGTTGGAGATAGTTTGACAATAAGCTATGATCTCAGATAAATTTTTGGGTGAGACTTTCACTTACAAGGCGTGGTACACTCTTACTGAAACAAACAGATGCTTTTGCCCGAATTCGTGGATTCTTGTTCTTGAGGTAGGGCTGCATTTTTGGTAACAATACAGAGGGGGAGATCCAGCTTGTCATTGACATAAGGGCTGCCTCAGCTGCCTCACAAACAAAGCGCTTGTCTTGTGAAGATTTCAGAAATAGCGGCATTAGCTGTGAACAAATTTAACAGACAAGATGTTTTAAGAGACTTCATGGTTAGTGCAAGAAATCATCGAGTGAAAACTAAACACATACAGTCATGCACAACAATATTTAACATTTTAAGAAGGGGGGAAACACACCAGCTGATCAATCAAGTCGACCATTTGTTCACCGTATGCCTTAAAGATGTCAGCGCAGGTCATAAGTGCAGTTTTACATAGAGCACTCCTTGGATTCTTAACAGATTTCACAATAAGAGGAACTAGAGGCTCCCTGGAATTTGACACATTCAATATAAGAGACGTAGTATAGTTTTACAGCATTATGGAAGCACAGATGGTGTTGTAAGCTAATAAAAGTTACTCCAAAAACAAGGAAACAACTTACAGCAGCTCCTGCAACCTTTGCTTGTGATATATTGCCAACTGACGAACATTATTAAGAGCTTCACATGTCTTGATCCAATCCTTTGAATCCAACCTGGCAAGCAAAGTCTGTTGAAAATAGAAAATGGAAAATCTTAGGTTACAGAAAGAACTTAAGCATCCAACAAAAAAGCATGAATATGAAGAAGTAGAGGCATACACTCAGGCTTGTGTCAACATCTGGAAGATCTGTGAGATTCTCAGAATCAATATATTCAACATCTACAACTACAGCATCGCATCCATTGGTCACATCAGGACATGCAGGTACAGCATTTCCTTCCTTCTTGGCACATTTGTTCCCGTTTAACACAGGCTTAGAACTGCAGGGTCCCACAGAACCGTCTTTGCTTTTCTCGAGCACAACTGATTGAGCCGCGTTGGGATCTTGCAATGCACCATCTGACATGTTCACAGTCTGCATTGATTGCCAGAAACAGACATAAGAAGAAAACAAAGAAACTGCTGCCTCTCCTAGCAGTTACATAGAAAAATAGTGGAGCGTCTCTGATAAATGCGTGGAGCGTTTTTCATAAATGTACGTTGCAGGCAATACTAAGTCATTCAATCAATCTAACAAGAATATGACAATGCAGCTATCCTAAGCAACAAAAACTAGTGCAAGTTAGATGGTTTTCACAAAATTAACTTCATCAAAGCTAGTCGACTGCAAACGACCCCCACAAAATATGATAGTCGATTCCACTAAACTCTGGACACTGGGAAGCACTCCTTGACCTAAATTCCTCTGTAAACGAAAACTTCATTTCTGTCGAGCAATCATGCGAGGAAATACTTACTAGGTACCAATAACCACTTAAGAACCTAAACCACACGCAAAACAGCTAGAAGTACCGCCACACAGGAATTCACCGTGAACTAGATCAGTGACATGGTAGAGTCAACTCAACAACCTGAGCATCACCGAGCGTAGTAGTTGGTGCGCCGGATTTTACCGACCCTATTTCCGCATGACCACCGTAATCCCATCGATGACCTAATATTCATCAACCAACCACAGAAACCTCGGGTTCGCACCGAGTCTCAATGATGGACAGATCTCCAACTCCGCCGCTGCTCCCAGCCGCGTCACGAGCGGGTCAAGGAAGCGCTAAACACCCCCGGCATTCATCCACGCTGACCAAATTCGGCGAGATCTAACCCACAAAACACCTAGAAATTGCTGGGACAGGAAAACGGATCACGCCGCAGGGGAAGCGGGCCGGGAGGCCAGATCCGAAGAGCAAATGCTGCTGCAGGGAGGGATCGCGAGGGAGGGGTCGGGGGAGGGGAGGGGAGGGCTACCTCGGACGGGAGCGCAGCGGGAGGGAGGGAGGTAGACGACGACGACGACGCGGCCGGCAGTGGAAGGCAGGCACCAGTTCGCTCTCGCTGCGGCGCGGGGTGGAGTGGGGAGGGGGGATCGGTTGATTGGTTCTACCCTTTCTTTCCTGCTGCCGTCCTGGACTGGACTGGAATGGGCTGAGGGAGGGTGAGCGAGCGGGGCGTCAAGTTAATACTGTCCTGGTCCTCGTGTCGCCTGCGCTGCTGCTCTTGTGCTTTGGTCTCTTGGACTTGGTCTCCCAAAATTGAGTAAATTACATAGAAGTACCACAATTGAGGCATTGGAAGTAGATTGGTACCAAGTTTGGTAATTTTTACGTGTCAGTACCAAGTTTAGGGTTATACGTTACAAAAAGGTCTAAATCGCGTATAAACGCGTATTGACAGTGTATCTGACCGGCGGGGTCCGCCTGTCAGCTGCCGATGTGGCATTTTTTTTTCAGAAACCCCCGCACCTCCTTCGTCCTCACGCACGGCGGCGCCCGGTCTGGATCGAGGGGAGTATCCCCTCGAGCCTGAGCTCCTCTCGCATCACCGCGGCCCCCAGTTGCGCCGGAGCTGCCCCTGCTCGCGCCGCCGCGGCCTCTGCTCGTGCCGCCGTGGCCTCTCCTCGCGTCGTGGCCTCTCCCCCCTCCATTGCAGCAGCTCCAGCGGGCAGAGCGCGCCCAGCCTGTGCAGGTGTTGGCCCGGCGGGTACCTGAGCTCCCCGACAACCATGAGCTCCAGTCGGAACACCCCCGCCGTGCTCTCCCTGACGAACTCGGCCACCCCTGCGCTCCCGAGCGGTACGCCTCTGTGTTTCCTGCCCGGACAACGGCCCCCGCGCCGGCCAGCGCGACGCGGGCGAAGCGCGCGCCGGCGAAGAGCAGCTGTGTGTCGAGCGGCGTCGTGTGCTCGGCGCGCCCGAGCCAGTGGTGGTTGTGCAGGGCGACGGCGAGCGCGGTGGCCGTGGAGTTTCTGTCGGCGAGGGCAAGGCGGGCGAGGGCCGCGTCCTCGACGGTGACGCTGAGGGGCGGGCGGTAGATATGACGACGGGCGAGTAGCGTGACCCCGGCGGCGAGGAGACGAAGGCGACGAGCACAGGCGACGCGGGTGAGCGCCTTGCCGCCGATGGCGTCCAGGAAGAAGGAGGAAGAGAAGGAGAGAGGCAGAGTCCGGGGACGGCCTAGTCCTGGTCGCCGGTGGTGGTGCTCCGGTGGCCTGCCGGCGGCGAGGCGGGAAGGAGGCCGGGGCGGGGCGGGGGTTACGGGAGGCGAAGGAGCTCGGGCTCGAGGGGATCCTCCCCTCGATCCAGATCGAGCGCCGCCGCGCGTGAGGACGAAGGAGGTGCGGGGGGTTTTCTGCAAAAAAATGCCACATCGGCAGCTGACATGCGGGCCCCGCCGGTCAGATACACCGTCAATACGCGTTTATACGTGATTTAGACCTTTTTGTAACGTATAGCCCCAAACTTGGTACTGACACGTAAAAATTACCAAACTTGGTACCAATCTGCTTCCAATGCCCCAATTGTGGTACTTCTATGTAATTTACTCCCCAAAATTGCGTCCAGGGACCTCGAGATATCGGGTATTGAAAGAGCGTTTAATTGTAAGATTTTGCTACAAATCGAACGTCGGATTTTTCACATGGCTATCGAATGTTTATTACGGTAAATTATATTGTCACGATAATGGCAATTTTCCTTAACAAGCATCGCTAAAAAAATTGTCACAATTTGCCATGCTTGCGAAAGTTAATTGTCATCATGGCGACAAATATAATTTGTCATAATAAACATTTGATTTTGTCATAGTTGAAAATCTTTTTCGAGAAGGAGGACTACCTCCGCCCTCTGAATCATTTGATGTACACAACCAACATAGTTAAATTTTTTATGTTACATTTTTACCATTCCCGTAATTTTGCGGTGGAGTTGTGCTTCTGCACGATGCGTTGATGTTTGATTTTGATTTGCAGGATTCTAAAGGCACAAGAATAGAATGCACGTGATTGGAATGCCATGCCCATTCAAATTCTGCATGATTTTCATTTGTTTATTAAGCCATGGAGCAACAAATCATTAATTTCAAATGGTTTGAGTGGATGATAAATTCTCCTTCACGAGGAATCCTTAGAAAAAGTCTCATATATGTCCTATATAGAAAAAAGATCATAAAAATGCCTGTACTCAAAAAATCTTTTATAAATTATTTGAATCGGAGAGGTGTTGAAATAGAATGACAACTGTTTAAATAAGATCGCGCTTATCACATAAAAGGAGTACGGGAGAATTTGACCATCAAGCAAGCAACGGGTGATTGAAAACATATGAAAATGATGTTACCCTATTGTGTCATACATCATACTCCCTCCATTATAAAATAAATGTCTCAATTTTGTACTAATTTTAATACAAAATTATATACTAAGCTTGGGACACTTATTTTTAGGACGGAGTGAGTATATTTTTTTGTAAATATCGGAGTGAAGTGGATACTACCAAGTGCTAAACCTTACGACATGTACAAGACCCGGGAACAGATTCGCTGCTCTCCGAAACTAACAACTGACGACAGTCTTCTTGTTGCCGGCCTTTCTCACGGCATTCTTCTAGTGGTCCTGTGTATTTTCTTTTGTCATTAGTAACTTGCGATTTTAGTTGGGTGAGGTCTACGAAAATTCCAAGCAACTGGGTATGAGGCTAGTCATAGTGGGAGTAACATAAGTAGTAACATAGATGCCACGTAAGCAAAAAAGATGATGTGTCATGTAATTAAAGAGGAGAGAGACAAATAGAGTAACATAATATGTTACCATCACCTAGCGGTTTTCAATGTAAAATGAGTCTACAAAGCAATAAATGAAGATATGTATGTTACTACACCTATGACACTTCCCACTATGAAGGTGGTAACATGGACTAGTAACATATGTATGTTACTAGTCTAAGTTACTCCCCACTATGACTAGCCTGAGCAAGCAAAAATGGTTAGGCGTATGCCCACAATACAAAACCGGCATTGTGTTAGGGTCTGCACGCAAAGCTCTCATTGGATCCCCATAATAATTCCGCAATAATTAGGGGATTCCATATACTCCATCTAAGCTGAGGTGGCTGTCTGTTGGGCCTGTGTTTAAAAAATCGGGAAATCCGGGGGAGCGATTGATTCGCTGCAGCGGTTGCTGATTTGATTTGTGGTATGAGACTACTGCACCGCGAGAAGGGGGTGGGCCCTCTTCAGCCATCAAAGCTCGCTCCAGTCCATCTCTCGGGCGGACGAAATGAGGAGGCGGGGCGGGGGCATCCCCGTTTGGACGCCGGCGAAGTGGCCTGTCACTGCTGGTCGGCCTCTTTCAGTGCTTCGTCGTTTTCGTTCACGCAAGCCACAAGATTTCTTCTCGAGCCAAGATTAAAAATGATGGCCCGTGGAAGTTAGCTACTTCCTTAATTTTTATTTACTCCGTATATTAGCTTGTTTCGGATCAAACTTTTTAAATTTTGATCAAATTAGAAAAAATAACATCCACAATACCAAATCAATACCAATAGAATCATCATTCAATATTATTTTCATGTCGTATACATTTTTTTGGTATGAAAGTTTAGATTATTTTCGATAAACCTAATAAAACTTTATAAAATTAGGCCATAACCCCCGGTTTGGTCTTTTTGTGTGCAACAAGACAATCGAAAGAAAAGATGAAAAGACACCGAGCAAAATTCGGTCTGGAGGGCTTTGATGGTATTGGCAGTCACTAGAGGATTAGCTTTATATTGGCATGAGGGGATCACAGTAGATGTGGTCTTCTCAAATGAGAGATGCATTGATGCTCATGTTAAGATGGGACCAGGGGAGGCACAATGGAGGTTAACATGTGTGTATGGGGAACCTAGAGCGGAAGATATGCATAAAGTGCGGTCTATGCTAAATAACGTCAGTACCAAATCTGGCCTACCCTGGCTTGTGGTGGGGTTTTTTTAATGAGTGTATGTGGGACTTCGAGCACTTCTCGTTGACACCGAGGTTGTTGGATCAAATGCAAGCATTTCGGGGTGCATTAGAAGTGTGTGAATTAATGGATCTAGGCTTCTTCGGAGTGCCACACACATATGATAACATGAGAGGAGGAGCAAATGCTAAAGTTCGCCTGGACAGAGCCGTGCCTAATCGATCGTGGCGAAATTTATTTGAGCATCCGGTTGTGCACCACTTGGTCTCCCCTACTTCGAACCATGTGGCCTTGCATGTAAGTACGAAGGTTCTGGAGGATGTGCATGTAAAGAAAAAGAATCAACGGTACGAGGTAATGTGGGAAAGAGAATCGGTTCTGCATGACATTATAGCAAAAGAATGGGTGGAAGCTGGGAAAAAGATTGTCTGGGTGATGTGCGCGCAGCGCTTCGCTCGACGATGTCTAAGCTCGCCACCTGGAGTAAAGATCACTTTGGTAATATGACTAGAGAAATTGACAAGTCTAGAACACAACTAGAAGAGTCGATGTTGATGAATGCTGATCATTGTGAGATTCAAAGAGTTACGCACAAGATGAATGAGTTACTTTATAGGGAGGAGTTGGTGTGGATGCAATGCTCTCATGTGGATTGGCTTAAGGAAGGTGATCGCAGCACACACAAAATTCATGCCAAGTCTGTTTGGAGAGCACGTAAAAACAGAATAAATAAACTTGAAGACATGGTAATGTTCATACAGGAAACAAGGAGATGCGGGTTGCAGCCACTGAATATTTTGAGCATTTGTTTGTTGGGAAACGTAGCATACAATTTCAAAAAGTTTTCTACACTCACGCAGGATCTATCAAGGAGATGCATAGCAACGAGAGGGGGAGAGTGTGTCCACGTACCCTCGTAGACCGAAAGCGGAAGCGTTTGATAACGCGGTTGATGTAGTCGAACTTCTTCTCGTTCCGACCGATCAAGCACCAAACGTACGACACCTCCGAGTTCTGCACATGTTCAGCTCGATGACGTCCCTCGAACTCTTGATCCAGCAAAGTGACGAGGGAGAGTTCCGTCAGCACGACGGCGTGGTGACGGTGATGGTGAAGTAATCCGCGTAGGCTTCGCCTAAGCACTACGAAGATATGACCGGAGGTGTAATCTGTGGAGGGAGGCGCCACACATGGCTAACAGATGTTGTTGTGTGTTCTACGCCCCCCCCCCTCATATATATAGGTGGGAGGGAGAGGGAGCAGCCAAGGGGGTGCCCAAGTAGGAGGAATCCTACTTGGGGCCCTATTCCTATTCTTTCAGAACATGAAGAAGAAAGATTATTGAAAGTTCTAAGGAAGCATCGGGCTGCTATTGGATATACTCTTGATGATTTAAAGGGCATTAGTCTCACTCTATGTCAGCACAAAATTAACATGGAATCTGATGCTAAACTCGTTGTTGATCACCAGCGTCGGTTAAATCCAAAGATGAAGGAAGTGGTAAGAACGGAAATTTTAAACTTCTGGAAGCAGGTATAATCTATCCTATAGCTGATAGTAGATGGGTAAGTATTGTTCATTGTGTTCCTAAGAAAGGAGGTATTATTGTTGTTCCTAATGATAAGAGTGAACTTATTCCACAAAGAACTGTTACAGGCTATAGAATGGTAATTGATTTCAGGAAATTAAATAAAGCAACTAGAAAAGATCATTACCCTTTGCCTTTTATTGATCAAATGCTTGAAAGGTTATCCAAGCACACACAATTTTGCTTCCTTGATGGATATTCTGGCATTTCGCAAATACATATTTCTCAACCTGATCAAGAAAAGACCACTTTTACTTGTCCCTTTGGAACTTATGCTTATAGACGTATGCCTTTTGGTTTATGCAATGCACCTGCTACCTTTCAAAGATGTGTGACTACTATATTGTTTGATTTTTGTGAAAAGATTGTTGAGGTTTTCATGGATGACTTTTCTATTTATGGGAAGTCTTTTGATGATTGTTTAAGCAATCTTGAGCGAGTTTTGCATAGATGTGAACAAACAAATCTTGTCTTGAATTGGGAGAAGTGTCACTTTATGTTTAATGAAGGCATTGTCTTGGATCATAAAATTTCTGAAAGAGGTATTGAAGTGGACCAAGCTAAGGTTGATGAAATTGAGAAAATGCCATGTCCTAAAGATATAAAAGGTATTCGTAGTTTCCTAGGTCATGCTGGTTTCTATAGGAGATTTATCAAAGACTCTTCTAAAATTTATAGGCCTCTTACTAGTCTCTTGCAAAAGGATATTCCTTTTGTTTTTTATGATGATTGTTTAGAAGCCTTTGAAAACACTCAAGAAAGCCTTAATTTCTGCACCTATTGTTCAACCACCTGATTGGAACTTGCCTTGTGAAATTATGTGTGATGCTAGTGATTATGTTGTTGGTGCTGTTCTAGGACAAAGATTTGATAAGAAATTGAATGTTATTCATTATGCTAGTAAAACTCTAGAAAGTGCTCAAAGAAAGTGTGCTACTACTAAAAAGAATTCTTAGCAGTGGTGTTTGCTTGTGATAAATTTAGACCTTATATTGTTGATTCCAAAGCAACTGTTCACACAGACCATACTGCTATTAAATATCTTATGAAAAAGAAAGATGCTAAACCTAGACTTATTCGATGGGTTCTCTTGTTGCAAGAATTTGATTTACGTATTATTGATAGAAAAGGAGCCGAGAACCTAGTAGCTGATAATTTGTCTAGGCTTGAAAATATGCTTGATGACCCACTACCTTTGATGATAGTTTTCCTGATGAGCAGTTAGCTGCAATAAATGTCTCCCATAGTACTCCTTGGTATGCTGACTATGCTAATTACATTGTTGCTAAATATTTACCACCTAGTTTTACATACCAACAAAAGAAAAAATTCTTCTATGATTTAAGACATTACTTTTGGGATGACCCACATCTTTATAAAGAAGGAGTAGATTGTATTATTAGACGTTGTGTATCTGAGCATGAACAAAGACAAATCCTACGGAAATGTCACTCCGAAGCTTATGGAGGGCATCATGCTGGAGATAAAACTGCTCACAAGGTATTGCAGTCTGGATTTTATTGGCCTACTCTCTTCAAGCATGCTCGTAAGTTCGTCTTGTCTTGTGATGAATGTCAAAGAATAGGTAATATCGGTAATCGTCAATAAATGCCTATGAATTATTCACTTGCTGTTGAACCATTTGGTGTTTGGGGTTTGATTACATGGGATCTTTTCCTTCCTCTAATGGGTATACACATATTTTGGTTGTTGTTGATTATGTTACTAAATGGGTAGAAGTTATTCCAACTAGTAGTGCTGATCACAACAGCTCTATTAAAATGCTTAAGGAAGTTATTTTCTCAAGGTTTGGAGTCCATAGATATTTAACGACTGATGGTGGTTCACACTTCATTCATGGCGCTTTCTGTAAGATGCTTGCCAAGTATGATGTTAACCATAGAATCGCATCACCCTATCATCCTCAGTCTAGTGGTCAAGTTGAACTTAGCAATAGAGAAATAAAATAAATTTTGCAAAATACTATCAATAGGTCCAGGAAGAATTGGTCTAAGAAATTAGATGATGCACTTTGGGCTTATAGAACAACATATAAAAATCCTACGGGTATGTCCCCGTATAAAATTGTTTATGGAAAAGTTTGTCATTTGCCTCTTGAGTTAGAACATAAAGCATTTTGGGCAGTTAAAGAATTCAACTATGATTTCAAACTTACTGGTGAAAAGAGGTTATTTGATATTAGCTCATTAGATGAATGGAGAACCCAAGCTTATGAAAATGCAAAATCATTTAAAGCAAAAGTCAAAAGATGGCACTACAAAAGAATTCAAAAGCGTGAGTTTAAAGTTGGAGAATATGGTCTTTTGTACAACTCTCGCTTTAGATTCTTTGCAGGGAAACTCCTCTCAAAATGGGAAGGCCCATATATCATCGAGGAGGTTTACCGGTCTGGAGCCATCAAAATAAATAATCCCGAAGGTACTAACCCGAAGGTTGTCAATGGGCAACGAATAAAGGATTATATCTCAGGTACGCCCATTAATGTTGTATATTATCCAAACTTTGACACCGGAAGAGCACATAAAAGAGTCCTTCCGGAACACTCCAGAATCGTGAAAATAAGGAGGTACGTGATACGTGTTGGAAATATGCCCTAGAGGCAATAATAAAAGCATTATTATTATATTTCCTTGTTCATGATAATTGTCTTTTATTCATGCTATAATTGTGTTATCCGAAAATCGTAATACATGTGTGAATACATAGACACAAATATGTCCCTAGTAAGCCTCTAGTAGACTAGCTCGTTGATCAACTGATAGTCATGGTTTCCTGACTATGGACATTGGATGTCATTGATAACGAGATCACATCATTAGGAGAATGATGTGATGGACAAGACCCAATCCTAAGCGTAAGCACAAGACCGTATAATTCGTTTGCTAGAGCTTTTCCAATGTCAAGTATCTTTTCCTTAGACCATGAGATCGTGTAACTCCCGGATACCGTAGGAGTGCTTTGGGTGTGCCAAACGTCACAACGTAACTGGGTGACCATAAAGGTATACTACGGGTATCTCCGAAAGTGTCTGTGGGGTTGACACGAATCGAAACTGGGATTTGTCACTCCGTATGACGGAGAGGTATCACCGGGCCCACTCGGTAATGCATCATCATAATGAGCTCAGTGTGATCAAAGTGTTTGATCACGGGATCATGCATTACGGTACAAGTAAAGTGACTTGCCGGTAACGAGATTGAACGAGGTATTGGGATACCGACGATCGAATCTCGGGCAAGTAAAATACCGATTGACAAAAGGAATTGAATACGGGATTAATTGAATCCTTGACATCGTGGTTCATCCGATAAGATCATCGAGGAGTATGTGGGAGCCAACATGGGTATCCAGATCCCGCCGTTGGTTATTGGCCGGAGAGGTGTCTCGGTCATGTCTGCATGTCTCCCGAACCCATAGGGTCTACACACTTAAGGTTCGGTGACGCTAGGGTTGTAAAGATATGAATATGCAGTAATCTGAAAGTTGTTCGGAGTCCCGGATGAGATCTCGAACGTCACGAGGAGTTCCGAAATGGTCTGGAGGTAAAGAATTATATATAGGAAGTGCAGTTTCGGCCATCGGCAAGATTCGGGGTCACCGATATTGTACGGGGACCACCGGATGGGTCCCGGGGGTCCACCGGGTGGGGCCACCCATCCCGGAGGGCCCCATGGGCTGAAGTGGGAGGGGGAACCAGCCCATAGTGGGCTGGTGCGCCCCCCTTGGCCCACCCCCTGCGCCTAGGGTTGGAACCCTAGGGTGGGGGGGCGCCCCACTTGCCTTGGGGGGTACTCCACCCCCCCTTGGCCACCGCCCCCCTTGGGAGATCCAATCTCCAAGGGCCGGCGCCCCCCCAGGGGCCTATATAAAGGGAGGGAGGGAGGGGGCAGCCGCACCCTTGCATCTTGGCGCCTCCCTCTCCCCTGCTACACCTCTCCTCCTCCGTCGCGTGCTTGACGAAGCCCTGCCGGAGTACTGCTTCTCCACCAACACCACGCCGTCGTGCTGCTGCTGGAGCCATCTTCCACAACCTCTCCTTCCCCCTTGCTGGATCAAGAAGGAGGAGACATCATCCGCTCCGTACGTGTGTTGAACACGGAGGTGCCGTCCGTTCGGCACTCGGTCATCAATGATTTGGATCACGGCGAGTACGACTCCATCATCCATGTTCTAGTGAACGCTTCCGCTCGCGATCTACAAAGGTATGTAGATGCAATCTGATTACTCGTTGCTAGATGAACTCATAGATGGATCTTGGTGAAACCGTAGGAAATTTTTTGTTTTCTGCAACGTTCCCCAACAAAACGGTAAGTAAAGGTCTCCGAAAAATCCGCAAAAATATTTTTAATTTGTTTTGGAACATTTAAGAAACTAGATGATTCCCCGCGCGTTGCTGCGGGACTATGTGGTAAAAAATAAACATTAACCATTACGTAAATTGATAATTATGATGATCAGGGTACTCTTTTGGTCACATCGAACAGTGTTAAGAGTTCCATGGCGAGGGCAGTTTACTTGTCACTCTCCTATGGTTCTACGTGTAGGTGCTCAGTTTGAAGGTACAATATAAAAGATTTTGGCGCTATATAATTTCTGAATGCACCATGTCTGAAAACAACAATTTCCAGCAAATAAATTACTTTGCAAGGCACATATCAAATCTAGGAGAGGAAGAAACTTTTACGATGGAGCAGATTTTCAATGTTAACTTTTCCTTGGAAGGAGGTGGCAAAAAAAATGTTGCAACTGAGCACTTGCCAGCAGAAGATTTCCAACTAAAATTGAAACAGGGGAGGATTTGAGAGGTGTCCGTCAGTTGTTTGTAGTCTTTCAGTGTAGGAATGTCCACCAAAGACCAAGGCACACCATGGAACCAGGAGCCCTACCGGATTCGTAACCATAGATGTTAGGGGACAAAATTAATGATTAAGAATAATAAAGCTTGTAGTTATATCATAGACCAATAGATAAGAGTACTATTCTCTACAAGAAGATTTAACACATGACGTCATGACATGGGAGAAGAAAAAACACAACATCCTGTAGCAAAGCGAGGCAAGAACTCAACCAACTCTTTTTTTACATTTATTCTCAGCATAGATATTATACAATTACAAAAAAGAATATTGTGAGAATACATAAACAATACCTTGCCAGACCACAAATGAAAGAGCAAAAATTACCAAGAGTGAGTAATAAACAAAAACAAACTTGGTAACAAAGTTGATGGCTCCTGGATTGGCAACTACCTCTTGGCAAAGGCCTCTTGGCAAAGGAGAACGCCCTCGGTGACACGGTTCTCTTCATTAAAAAGGGAACATTACTTAGAGATGTCATATCACTCTAAGGCAAAGGAAATATGATGGTTAAAGCACTTAGTTCACTACTTCTTTTGCAAATATTGGGTTGTTACCACAAGCAAGTTAGAAAGAAGAAAATACAAATAGTCGAACGAATCTAGACAGCCAAGAAAATGATAATTGTACACTGTAGTGCAGGATGAAGTAATTTTCAGCAGAAGCAACCAATTGGTCTCACTGAAATACTTACATGGTGTTCAATGACAAAACATACATGCAGTTCAATATATAACCCATGTCTCTGTTGAGATGGCAATCGACCTAAAAGTCTGTCGGTGTAGTTCTGAAATATGAGTGGTATGATACCAAATCCACTATTTTATATCCTTGATATTTCAAATGAATGTTTCCATGTGGCCAAATTCTCAGCCAACTCCAGAACAAAGGGAACGGATCTGCAGGATGAGTGAATTAATAATTGTATGCATCAGTAATTATATCTCTGATACTACACATGTGTTTTTGAGGTCAATAATGCAAAAAGGAAGCAAGAAGGAAGCCGGATTAACTGTGAGTAACCTGGCTAGCATGACACTATTATGGAGCAAACGCATGGCCAACATGGTACTATTTTGGAGAAAGACACATACACCAACCTGATGTTGGAGCAAAGGCGCAATTTGGGGGAGTCCCCCAAGAGCCGGCATCGCCGTCGCTTATGGGTAGCAGGGCGGTGGTGGAGGTCTTTCTTGAGGAGTCGTCGAGGTGGTCGAGGTTGGGCGCGTCGTGGCTGCAGGGTAGTGCCGCGGTCCCGATGCGTGTGCGGCACCACTTGGCGGTGGATGTGGCCGGCGCACATAGATCCATGGAAGGCGACGTGCTGCGCGCCCGACGGCAACCAGCGAGTGGGAGATCAATCCTTGGTCGGAGGCGGCGATGGTCATACAACGGATCTGGCTAGGGCTACATCCGATCTAGTGAATGCCGAAGCGTTGGTTTGCAGCGAACCGTCATATGGTGCCTGGTTGTGGCTGATGGCGTTGTCTGTTCTCCTGCCTGGGAGATTAATAGGAGGGATGGACCGATGGGCTTCTCTTATCGGTTTTACACGCCGCTAATGAAAGACGGAAGACGCCTGCTTCGGTTATCAGGTTTGAATCACACGATTGGTTGAAAAAAAAGCTGAGGTGGCAAAGATGATGAGGTGGATAGCCTGCATGTTAAGAGAAATAGGGTAGTGGGGATGAACTATTTAGGTATTATAGATTTGGGAATAAAGAAACTTTCAGGAAGCGTCCCCTGGTGGGCACAAGACACCAGGGCGCGCCAGGCGCCTGGCGCACCCAGGTGGGTTGTGCCCACCTGGGACATCTTCCGTACTCCGTTTTTCTCCCGTATGCTTGTCCTCCAAGATAAAAAATCTATATATACTTCCCGAACCTGTTAAGCACCGTATCGTGAAGAAATCCTCTGTTCTCTTTTTCCTTGTTATTTTCTGTCAGATCCCATCTACCATGGCCTCTTCAAGCTCCTCCAAGGACAAGTTCTGCAAGAACGTCATCAACCCTTATCTGCGGGAGGTGGTGCAGCACCCTCAAACCATCCAGATGCATGAGGGGGTGATGTACATCCGCGATGAGCATGGTCCCAAGGGCACGGGAACCGTGGAGGCCAGGCTTGAAGCCATGGAGAAGGAAGTCTTCCGGTGCAAGGGGATAGTGGAGCGTGGGCTCAATGCTAATCACCTCATGATCGCGAACCTTTCCTGTGATCTCAAGGTGGATGGCAAGCCCATGAAGGACATCGTCTTCACCCTCAACGAGCAAATCAACTTCCTCCAAAGCCAGATCTATGACCTCCAAAACCATGTCTTTGAATATGAGGCGAGGTTCAAAGGTATGAGTTTGGCTGCTAGTTGTAGGACCCGTGAGACTCACTCCTCCTCTTATGATGGTGGACCACTGCCATGGAAATCCGAGGACAAGATCTTTCCTTCATCACCATCACCTTTTTCACCACCAAAGGAGAAACGAGTATCAGGTATGGGCACTCCCCTTGGCTTCCGCTAAGCTTGGGGAGGTGCCCTGGTATCGTTTCATCCCACTATCTTATTGCTTTTACTTAATTTAGTTCGATCTTTTGCATTAGATGAATAAAAGTTTAGTTCGATCCTTTCTTCTTTGAGAGTTTGCTTAGTGATCTATCCTTGTAATCGTGTGCAAGTTATATAATAAAGTTTAGTGTGAGTTTTTGCTTTCTTTACTTTCATGATGCAAATAAAAGAGAAAGGAAATAAATAAGAGAAAGGAAATAAATCAATAAGATTATATACTAATCCTATGGTAGGTGATGGCACCACATAAGGAAAAGTATAAGTAGAAAATTTTATTAGAGATTGACAAACATAGCACTAGTCAATGATGCAACTCATGAAAGAATTAATAAGGGAAGAGAAGATTCACATATAAATATACTATCCTAGAAATCTTTTGTGATTGCGAGCCCTCATCAAAATATTATATGCCAAAATTGTTGACATTGGACAAGGAAGACAACTTAAAGGTTTATGTTTGTTTATATTCACATAGAAGTCATATTGTCATAGATCCTTTAACATGTGATGCTTGCCCCCTATCTTTGCTAGCCAAAAATTCCGCACTAAGTAGAGATACCACTTGTGCATCCAAAAACCCTTTAACCCAAATCTTATTTTCAAGTGTCAACCATACCTACCTAGGGATGGAGCAAGATCCCTCAAGTAAGTTGTCATCGGTGCAAAAAGGCAATAAAAATGCTTCTAAAAGTGTGAGATCATTTAGTGTAAGAGAAAATTGAGCGTTGCACGTACTTGTGATGGTGAAGAATAAAAGCGACAGACTGCATAATAAAGGTCGCTATCACAAGGGGTAATGTAACGTGATGTTCTTTTGCACTAAGGGGTTGAGCATACAAACGAATAAGCGCATGGCAACCTCTGCTTCCCTCTGCGAAGGGCCTATCTTTTACTTTTATGAAAGATTCAAATTTTCCTTCTATTCCTTTTATTTTTCTCCTTTGGCAAGCATCATGTGGCGAGGAAAGATCTAGGAACATATGTCCGGTTGAATATAGATAGCATGAGTTAGTTATTATTGTTGACATCACCCTTGAGGTGAATATGTTGGGAGGCAAAAATATAAGCCCCTATCTTTCTATGTGTCCGGTTGAAACGTTTTGTTCATTGGTACGAGGTGAGTCACTGGTGCGCGTCGGTCCTAAACAAACGGTTTAAAACCCCTTACCGCGACGGCATTTGGAACCGCCGCCAAGTGAGTGTGGGTGATAGAGGGGTCCTTCCCACACGACCCAGAAATCGTCGGGGATAGGCCCTCATGGGACCCAAGCTGGGGCCGTGTGCAATCGGGCGAGGCATGGAAACCCAACCATTTCCATAGATATGTACATCCCACACGGTGAATCCCAGAAATCATTTCCCTAGGTATGTTCATCCCACATGATGAATCCCAGAAATCATTTCCGTAGGTATGTACATCCCACACGGTGAATCCCAGAAATCATTTTCGTAGGTATGTACATACCACATGGTGAATCCCATAAATCATTTCCGTAGGTATGTTCATCCCACACGGTGAATCCCAGAAATCATTTTTATAGGTATGTACATCCCACACGGTGGATCCCAGAAAATCATTTCCGTAGGTATGTACATCCCACACAGTTCTTTGTGTGGAAACATGTGTGCAAGGTGGCCTAACGCAAACAATTCGCTGCCGGAAGCCGTGTGTGATTGTTAGTTGATCGAACACGCCTACTTTCTAGAAACCGTGCGGGTTGTTTGAGTTCATAGCCCACAGTGTTGTCTGAGTAACAGTTTGCAATAGAAAACCCCAATAAGCAAGGTAATTAGCCTATTATTGATAATCCATGTACTAATAAAACTGATATTTCTTATAAAACACGCTAGATATTTCATATCTGTATAAAAGCAACTAGGATTTCAAAATCGAATTACATCAGATAGCTTCGGCACTCAGTTACGTCATTGCACAGCAGCACCAAGCTTCACATGCAGCATCAAAAACCTTTGGAAAGTAGCATCATACACGGTAAATAGAGAGATGAATCTCATCTGGGAAACTGCAGAAGCGGAAGGCAAATATTGAGCCTTCAGTGATGTTGGATGTCCTTGCAACTTTAGGCCAGTGGCTATGGATAATTGCCCGCCCAACCTTTGTCCTCTTCAGCAAGACTTCAATATTGTACCTGTTGGAAATATGCCCTAGAGGCAATAATAAAAAGGTTATTTTTATATTTCCTTGTTCATGATAATTGTCTATTGTTCATGCTATAATTGTGTTATCCGGAAATCGTAATACATGTGTGAATACATAGACCACAACATGTCCCTAGTGAGCTCTAGTTGACTAGCTCATTGATCAATAGATGGTTACGGTTTCCTAACCATGGACATAGGATGTCATTGATAACGGGATCACATCATTAGGATAATGATGTGATGGACAAGACCTAATCCTAAGCATAGCACAAGATCGTGTAGTTCGTCTGTTAAAGCTTTTCTAATGTCAAGTATCCTTTCCTTAGACCATGAGATTGTGCAACTCCCGGATACCGTAAGGGTACTTTGGGTGTGACAAACATCACAACGTAACTGGGTGGCTATAAAGGTACACTACGGGTATCCCCGAAAGTATCTGTTGGGTTGGCACGAATCGAGACTGGGATTTGTCACTCCGTATGACGGAGAGGTATCTCTGGGCCCACTCGGTAGGACATCATCATAATGAGCTCAATGTGATCAAGGAGTTGCTCACGGGATGATGTGTTACGGCAACGAGTAAAGAGACTTGCCGTAACGAGATTGAACAAGGTATCGGTATACCGACGATCGAATCTCGGGCAAGTATCGTACCGATAGACAAAGGGAATTGTATACGAGATTGATTGAATCCTCGACATCGTGATTCATCCAATGAGATTATCGTGGAGCATGTGGGAGCCAACATGGGTATCCAGATCCCGCTGTTGGTTGTTGACCGGAGAGTTGTCTCGGTCATGTCTACGTGTCTCCCGAACCCGTAGGGTCTACACACTTAAGGTTTGGTGACGCTAGAGTTGTAGAGATATTAGTATGCGGTTAACCGAAAGTTGTTTGGAGTCCCGAATGAGATCCCAAACGTCACGAGGAGTTCCGGAATGGTCCGGAGGTAAAGATTTATATATAGGAAGTCCAGTTTCGGCCACCGGGAGAGTTTCAGGGGTCACCGGTATCGTACCGGGACCACCGGAAGGGTCCAGGGGGTCCATCGGGTGGGGCCACCTATGCCGGAGGGCCCCATGGGCTGAAGTGGCGTGGGAACCAGCCCCTGGTGGGCTGGTGCGCCCCACCCAAGGGCCCAAGGTGCCTAGGGTTGGAAACCCTTGGGGTCGTTGCCCCCCGAGAGGGCATGCGCCCCGTGGTTGGAAACCCTAAGGGGACCGTTGCCCCCTGAGGGGCCGCCGCCCCCCTCTAGATGGGATCTCCAAGGGGGGCATGCACCCCCTAGCCCCTATATATAGTGGAGGGGAGGGAGGGCAGCCGCACCCTAAGCCCTGGCGCCTCCCTCTCCCTACCGTGACACCTCTTCCTCCTCCGGTAGCGCTTGGCGAAGCCCTGCTGGAATCCCGCTGCTTCCACCACCATGCCATCGTGCTGCTGGATCTCCATCAACTTCTCCTTCCCCCTTGCTGGATCAAGAAGGAGTAGACGTCTCCGCTCCGTACGTGTGTTGAACGCGGAGGTGCCGTCCGTTCGGCGCTAGGATCATCGGTGATTTGGATTACGACGAGTACGACTCCATCAACCCCGTTCTCTTGAACGCTTCCGCTTGCGATCTACAAGGGTATGTAGATGCACTCCTCTCTCTCTCTCTCGTTGCTAGGTGACTCCATAGATTGATCTTGGTGATGCGTAGAAAATTTTAAATTTCTGCTACGATCCAAAACAGTACCATGAATACCTTCCTCGTCTCTTGACCATGCAGGTGGTTTGAGAGGTAATCATCGGTGAACTGCTTTGAAAAGTACTGAAAACAAAGCTATACATAAATCGCTGTTGTAAATTTTGAAATGGTGCAAGGGGTAAAAACAAGGTAAAAGAGTTGGTACCATCCTATAGTTGACTGATGTCTTCTTCATTGTGCAAACAAAGATCTTGTTGTTATTCGTCGCAAGTTTCTTCATCCTAACAATCTTTTTGAGTTTCTTGACTTGACTGATATTCATGGACATCTCATTTCCCCATATGCAAAATGTGTCAAACAGTGGGTCTAAGCCTCTGACAGTAGGACCTACATGTGCAAGACCAAATTGTAAGAAACCTAAATATTAGAATGATTCCTGCAACTGCACAATAATGTGCTATTAGCCAAAGGACCCTGCTTGAACAAACCTCGTTGGTAAACCGCAGTGTCTCCCATTGTTTCCCTGCAACACACATAAGGAAGATCTTGATCAGGTTAACTGAGAGTTGCCATACTATCAGTAGAGTATGTATTGAGTACAACCAAATTCGATTGGTGTCACATGCATAACAATACAAAATTGTACCCACGGCAAATGAAAATCAAATTGCAGAACTGAACCAAACAGTTAAATGGATAGCAGACCAAATGAACCAAAATAGTTAACTGAGCACGACATTACATAATAGAAACATGTACTAGAAGATAAGACCGTTAACAAAACAAAGAATGCTTGAGAACAGTACTACGAAATGTAGCAATTGTTGGACCAAAGTGTTAATTGAACATTACATTTTCATAGGACCAAACTGTTAACTGAACATCAGATTGCATATTAACATTACAGAGGAAAAATCACTAGAAGGCACTGGCGGTGGCCTCGAGAAAACATCACGAACTATATTTTAAAGTAGACAACCGTGCGGTGGTGTCGACGGTGGCCTCGAAGACGAGGTGCTCCTCCAAGATCTGGCGGTCGACACGCATGTCAGCCATAGCGACCTCGTTCGCGCGTGCGGCCGCATGCTACTCAGCTCCACATTATATTGCGTGTAAAATGGTTGTGGGCGGTGATGAAGTCATGTACCTAGGGTAGGGTCATGGACCTATCCTAACTGCCCTACCCAAGGACATCCCTAGAAGAAATCACCTTTCAATCGACTTGGAGGTGTTCCGCTCGACGGACTCGAAGACACTCGACCATGAAGCAATCACTCGACCAAGATCCAACCACTCGACGGCCAGGAGACCTAGAGCCACTCCGCACGCTAACGGTCGGTCATTGAGTAGCTTTTATGATCATCATATCTCTTTATTAGAGGCGTTACCAGTAACGCCCAACCTTAATGTACTTTAAACCCTGCATAACTGAGGGCCGGAGGGGTCAGGCGAACTCTATATAAGCCACCCCCCTCCTCAGTGTAAAGGGTTCGCACCCCTGTAACTTACACACTCATAATCCAGCCGACCGCCTCTGGGCTCCGAGACGTAGGGCTATTACTTCTTCTGAGAAGGGCCTGAACTCGTAAACCTCGTGTGCTTACAACTACTCCATAGCTAAGATCTTGCCTCTCCATACCTACCCCCCTACATTACTGTCAGACTTAGAACCATGACAGTTGGCGCCCACCGTGGGGCAGGTGTCTTAGCGACTTGTTGGAGAAGTTGCGATTTTTTTCGATCCAAAACATCATGGTTTCTGGCGGAGTTTTGGTGGAGGGCCGCGAGATCCGTCTCGGCGCGCTCACGTTCATCGCCGACAACTCCGTTTGGCTTCAGGAGGCTCCGCTCGACGTCGACGCGCTTCCTGTCTGTGGGGCAACGCACTTTCGCGCGTGTGTCCGCGACGTCCTCTTGCAGCAACCGTCGACCCATTATCGTTCGGCCCCTGCATTGTCCTCCCTCCCTGTTTCCCGCCGGCGCAAGCGCTCCGGTCGGTCGAGACTTCAGCGGTGGGTGAGACACACGGTGTCACGCCAGTCGGCCACCCTTCAAGTCGTGGCAATCGAGCCCGACGAATCCCTCTACGGCCTGTTCGATCTGTCGACTGGCTCTGCAGAGACCGCATCCGAGTGTGACAGCAGTGATCCGGCGGCGGAGGTTCTGATGGTCGATGGACCGCGCCGACGGAGGCGTTGGTGGAGGCGCAGGTGGAGGTGACCCGTCGCATCCCCATGAGGAGTATCTCCCCGAGCCTCTCACGTCGCTGCAGCGAGAAGAACTTCGTCGCCGGAACATGGATGCATTGCACACTCCTATCGTTGGAGAAACCCCCGAGGCCCGTGCCTTGGAGGACGCGGCCTGGCCAACTTGGCTGAGCGCACTCGACTGGAGAACCTCCAGCGAGCACTCAACGAGCGTGCACGACAATGGGTTCCAGAATCCAGTCGCCGTCAGCTCTTTCCGCCCCCGCAGGTATATCGAACTCCGATTCAGAATTTAGCTGCTGCAGCCCGTATAGCAGAGTCGATTCAGCCTTCCTAGTCGGAGGCTGGCAGAGGTTTGCTGCAGATCAGAGTGCTACTCCGGGCAGCAGGAGACCACAATTCCGTTGTTTCTCAGTCGTGGAACAGGATCCACAGTAGATCCATTGCTGCAGACACAGTCCAGTTGACTCACAGCCCAAGATCGCCCTCGAGGCGTGAGGGACGTGAAGACCAGCGTGAGCAGTACGGTCACTGATCCGATCATGACGATCGACGTTGAGTGCCCACCCCTCCCCCGAGGAGTGGATCGTACGTGCCTCGACAGTAGGATGACAGGCGCCCTCATAGTGTTGGGCGAAGGATTCCAGTCGACCCCAGGGAACCAGGCTTTGATGCGAGATCCATTCTCGTTCAAGGTTTGGTCGACAGGAACAGAGCTCACTGAGAAGGTCACGACAGAGATGCACCTACCAGCAGCAGAGTGCATGTTTCAGGGCCAGAGTGCTTTAGTAGAGCCATCAGGGCCGCAGCGATTCCTCCCAACTTCAGGTTGGCGACTGGAGTCAGTAAGTTCACTGGTGAGTCCAAGCCCGATACTTGGCTTGAAGACTACCGAGTGGCTGTCCAGATTGGCGGTGGCAATGATGAAGTGGCCATGAAGCACCTGCCTCTCATGTTGGGGGGCTCGGCCAGAGCGTGGCTGAATCAGTTAGCACCTAGCAGCATTTACATTTGGGAAGATCTCGCCCGAGTGTTTGTCACAACATTTGAAGGAACATGCAAGCGACCGACAGGGATGACAGAACTGCGGTCTTGTGTGCAGAAGCCGAATGAAACTTTGTGGGATTACATCCAGAGGTGGATCACGTTGCATCACACGGTAGAAAATGTGCCTGATCACCAAGCAGTCTGCGCCTTCAAGGAAGGCGTCAAGAACAGAGAACTGAATCTAAAATTCGGTCGAACCGGAGACGTGTCTCTGAATCGGATGATGGAGATTGCCACCAAGTACGCTAATGGTGAAGATGAGGATCCACTCCGGAGTGGCAAGCTCAAGTCAGTCGCCCAAGAAACCGGAGGAGGAAATTCCAATCGGAAACAGAAGCGGAAAGCCGAGCCAGCTGCTCCTGGGGAAACCTTGGCTGTAGCTCAAGGAAAAGTTTAAAGGGAAACCCAAAAGGCCTTGGAACCCCAAGAAAGTTAAAGACCAAGACGGAAATGATGTGTTGGATTTGCCATGTCACATTCACACAAAGAAAGATGAAGAGGGTAAACTCATTTACCCGAAGCATACCACTCGATAGTGCCGGCTCTTGATCCAGCAGTTCCAGGGAAAACAGCCCAAAGATAAGGAAAAGGAGTCGGACAAAGTTGAGGACAAGGAAGATAGTGATGATGGATACCCCCAGGTCAATTCCACCTTGATGATTTTTGCTGATGTTGAAAGCAAAAGCCGACTGAAAGTTATCAACCGTGAGGTGAATATGGTAGCTCCGGCGACACCCAGTTATTTGAAGTGGTCTCAGACTGCCATCACATTCGACCAGTCCGATCACCCAACGCACATTGCCACCCCAGGGAGGCAAGCTTTGGTGGTCGACCCAGTTGTAGAAGGCACTCGACTGACCAAAGTCTTGATGGATGGTGGCAGTGGTTTGAACATACTGTATGCAGAGACATTGAAAGGGATGGGCTTTCCGATGTCCAGACTCAGTACCAGCAACATGAGTTTCCATGGAGTCATTCCTGGGAAGAAGGCTGAGTCACTCGGTCAAATTGCTCTCGATGTGGTTTTCGGTGACTCCAAGAACTACCGCAAAGAAAAGTTGACGTTCGAGGTTGTGGACTTCCAGAGTGCTTATCACGCTATTTTGGGCAGGCCAGCTTATGCACGCGTCATGGCTCGACCATGTTATGTGTATCTCAAACTGAAGATGCCTGGACCCAAGGGTGTGATCACTGTTACGGGCAATCGGAAGAAGGTAGAGGAATGTTTTCAGAAAGGCTCAAAGATCGCTGATGCCCAGATGGCAGTGGTAGAGCTGCAGGAGTACCAGAAGACTGCGGACCGGAGTGATTTGTTGCGTGCCAAGAAGCCCGCTACGGAATCAGCTTTTCAGTCGTCTGGCAAAACGAAGCCGGTTCACATTCACCCGACCGATCCCAATGCTGCTCTGACTCATATCTCAACGACACTCGACTCCAAATAGGAAGAAGCGCTCATCCAGTTCCTCCGTGAGAACTGGGACATCTTCGCATGGAAGCCTTCTGACATGCCGGGTGTTCCCAGGGGGCTGGCTGAGCACCGCCTACGAGTCGACCCAAAAGTGAAACCTGTCAAAGAACATCTACGACGGTCCGTTGTCCAGAAGAGAAAGGCTATTGGTGAGGAGGTGGCTCAGCTCTTAGCAACGGAGTTCATCCGAGAGATTTACCACTCCGAGTGGCTCGCCAAAGTTGTCATGGTCCCCAAGAAGGACAAGTCACTTCGCATGTGCATTGACTTTAAACATATCAATCGGGCCTGCCCGAAAGATCATTTTCCTCTCCCCCACATCGATCAGATAGTCGACTTGACTGCGGGATGTGAGCGACTGTCTTTTTTAGACGCCTATTCCAGGTACCATCAGATCTGTCTGTATGGACCCGACGAGATCAAAACAACTTTCATCACTCCATTCGGATGCTTCTGTTATGTTACCATGCCATTCGGCCTCAAGAATGCCGGAGCCACGTTCATCAGGATGATTCAGAAGTGTTTGCTCACTCAAATCAGTCGGAATGGGGAAGCATACATGGATGATATTGTGGTCAAGTCACGGAAGGGTTCCGACCTGCTGACTGACCTTGCTAAAACCTTTGCCAACCTCAGAAGGTATGATGTCAAGCTTAATCCATCAAAGTGCACATTCGGAGTCCCTGGTGGAAAGTTACTCGGTTTTCTCGTTTCCGAACGAGGAATCAATGCCAATCCAGAAAAAGTCGGTACTATACTCCGGATGAAATGTCCTGTGCGTGTGCACGACGTCCAGAAGTTTACTGGTTGCTTGGCCGCTTTAAGTCGATTCATCTCTCATCTCGGTGAAAAGGCATTGCCTCTTTACCGACTGATGAAGAAGTTAGACAAGTTCGAGTGGACTCCGGAAGCTGATGCAGCGTTTGCAGAGCTAAAAGCTCTGCTCTCCACCCAGCCGGTGCTTGCTGCCCCAATCAGCAAAGAGCCTTTGCTGCTTTACATTGTAGCCACGGGACAAGTCGTCAGTACAGTACTTACGGTCGAGCGGGAAGAAGAAGGAAAAGCCTTTAAAGTTCAGCGCCCAGTATATTATGTTTCTGAAGTTTTGACTCCATCAAAGCAAAGATATCCTCATTACCAGAAGCTTGTATATGGGATTTATATGACCACGAAGAAGGTTGCACATTACTTCTCTGACCATTCCATTACAGTCGTCAGCGACGCTCCATTGTCAGAGATTCTGCACAACAGAGATGCAACTGGTCGAGTGGCAAAATGGGCGATTGAACTCCTTCCCCTAGATGTCAAGTTTGAGGCAAAGAAAGCTATCAAGTCCCAAGCAGTATCAGATTTCGTCGCCGAGTGGATTGAACATCAACTACCGACTCAAGTTCACTCGGAGCACTGGACCATGTTCTTCGATGGGTCTAAGATGCTGAATGGTTCCGGTGCTGGGGTAGTATTGGTTACCCCCCGAGGAGATAAGCTCAGATATGTTCTCCAGATTCACTTTGATTCCTCCAATAATGAAGCAGAATATGAAGCACTTTTGTATGGGTTGCGCATGGCCATTTCACTCGGCGTCCGTCGCCTCATGGTCTATGGCGACTCAGATTTGGTGGTTAATCAGGTGATGAAGGAGTGGGACGTCAGAAGTCCAGCCATGACTGGTTATTGCAATGCAGTGAGAAAGCTAGAGAAGAAATTCGAGGGGTTAGAGCTTCATCACATACCCCGACTGAAAAATCAAGCGTATGATGATTTGGCAAAAATAGGTTCCAAGAGAGAAGCCATTCCCAGCAATGCGTTTTTGGAACACATCCACACGCCATCAGTTCAAGAGGATCCATTCACTGAAGAAGCCCCGCAGCCAAAAAGTGCCACGGATCCGACTGAAGTTGAAGTTCCAGCAGTAGTCGACCTGATCATGGAAGTCTTGGTCATCACTCGTCATCACTCCCGACTGGACAGTGCCATACATCGCGTACATCCTAAGGAAAGAACTCCCAGAGGACGAAGAAGAGGCTCGACAGATCGTCCGTCGATCCAAGGCCTTTACTGTCATAAAGGGACAGTTGTATAGAGAAAGCGCGACTGGAGTCAGCCAGAAGTGTATAACACCAGAAGAAGGGCAGATAATCCTTGATGATATCCACTCGGGGACCTGTGGTCATCATGCGTCCCCTCGGACCATTGTGGCTAAAGCATACCGAGCGGGATTTTACTGGCCAAGAGCAAATGAAATGGCGAAAGAGATAGTCGACAAATGCGAAGGATGTCAGTTCTACTCCAACATGTCCCACAAACCCGCGTCAGCCCTGAAGACCATTCCACTCGTCTGGCCCTTCGCTGTTTGGGGATTGGATATGGTTGGACCAATGAGAATAGGCATGAGCGGATTCACTCATGTGTTAGTGGCGGTCAACAAGTTTACCAAATGGATTGAAGCTAAGCCTATCAAGAATATCGATGCCTGCACTGCTATCAGTTTCATCAGAGAGTTGATATTCAGATATGGAGTTCCGCATAGCATCATCACTGATAATGGGTCAAACTTTGATTCGGACAAGTTCAGAGCTTTTTGCGCCTCTCAAGGCACACGAGTCAACTACGCTTCAGTCGCTCACCCCCAGTCGAATGGACAAGCGGAAAGGGCAAACGGTCTGATTCTCAAAGGACTGAAACCCCGACTGATGCGCGATCTCAAGCACGCAGCAAGCGCATGGGTCGATGAGCTTCCATCAATTCTTTGGGGATTGAGGACCACCCCGAACCGGTCGACTAGAAGAACCCCATTCTTTCTGGTCTACGGAGCTGAGGTAGTTTTGCCGAGTGACCTGCTTCATAATGCACCCCGAGTCAAGCTCTACTCTGAAGTTGAAGCAGAACAAGCCCGGCAGGACGCAGTCGACCTCCTGGAAGAAGAAAGAGAAATGGCCATGATCCGATCGACCATTTATCAGCAAGACTTGCGTCGATTCCATGCCAGAAATGTGAAGAGTCGAGCCTTCCAAGAAGGAGACTTGGTCCTCCGAGTGGATCAACAGAAACCACACAAGCTCGCTCCTACTTGGGAAGGTCCCTTCATCGTCACCAGAGTCCTCCACAATGGAGCGTACCACCTTTACAATGTCGATCGCCAGATTGACGAGCCACGAGCTTGGAACGCGGAGCTACTCCGCCCCTTTTACACTTAAGTACTCACTCGGATGAGATGTAATAAGAGATACCTCTGTAGTTTATTTATCAAAGACAAGAGTGTTATAATTTTCCTAGTGATTGTTGTTGCTTTTGTTTGCATGAGAAATCCCCCAGTGGGTGGCTTAGTTGCGAATCCGTTTCGCCTAAGTTTGTAAAAAAATCCTACCGAGTGGTGAGCCAGCCTCCCACTCGGGGGCTTAGCTGCGAACCCGTTTTGCCTAAGTGTTTGAAAATCCTACCGGGTGGAGAGCGACCCTCCCACTCGGGGGCTTAGCTGCAGTCCAGCACTCGCCTAAGTGTTTGAATATCCTACCGAGTGGTGAGCCAGCCTCCCACTCGGGGACTTAGCTGCAGTCCAAGTACTCGCCTAACTTTGAAAAAATCCTACCGAGTGGTGAGCCAGCCTCCCACTCGGGGGCTTAGCTGCAGTCCAGTACTCGCCTAAGTGTTTGAAAAAATCCTACCGAGTGGTGAGCCAGCCTCCCACTCGGGGGCTTAGCTGTAGTCCAGTACTCGCCTAAGTGTTTGAAAATCCTACCGAGTGGTGAGCCAGCCTCCCACTCGGGGGCTTAGCTGCAGTCCAGTACTCATCTAAGTGTTTGAAAATCCTACCGAGTGGTGAGCCAGCCTCCCACTCGGGGGCTTAGCTGCAGTCCAGTACTCGCCTAAGTTTGAAAAATCCTACCGAGTGGAGAGCGACCCTCCCACTCGGGGGCTTAGCTGCAGTCCAGTACTCACCTAAGTGTTCGAAAATCCTACCGAGTGGTGAGCCAGCCTCCCACTCGAGGGCTTAGCTGCAGTCCAGTACTCGCCTAAGTTTGAAAAATCCTACCGAGTGGAGAGCGACCCTCCCACTCGGGGGCTCAGCTGCAGTCCAAGTACTCGCCTAAGTATTTAAAATCCTACCGAGTGGAGAGCAATCCTCCCACTCGGGGGCTTAGCTGCAGTCCAGTACTCGCCTAAGTTTGAAAAATCCTACCGAGTGGAGAGCGACCCTCCCACTCAGGGGCTTAGTTGCAGTCCAAGCACTCGCCTAAGTATTTAAAATCCTACCGAGTGGAGAGCATTCCTCCCACTCGGGGGCTTAGCTGCAGTCCAGTACTCGCCTAAGTTTGAAAAATCCTACCGAGTGGAGAGCGACCCTCCCACTCGGGGGCTTAGCTGCAGTCCTAGTACTCGCCTAAGTATTTAAAATCCTACCGAGTGGAGAGCAATCCTCCCACTCGGGGGCTTAGCTGCAGTCCAAGTACTCGCCTAAGTATTTAAAATCCTACCGAGTGGAGAGCAATCCTCCCACTCGGGGGCTTCGATGCAGTCCAGTACTCACCTAAGTATGAAACACATCCCAATCCGCAAGGACGACGAGGTGCAGGTCGACTGCTACCTTCTTCTTCGAAGCTGCGCCACAAAAACAAAAGTTGTCTCGAGTGAAGAACAAGTCCCATTCGACAGAGAATTCATGAAGATATTCAACGATAAACCAAGTTCAGATAAATCCTAAAGGTCCCAGACCGCAGAGCAAAGTACTCGGACATTCAGCCCGAAAGAGTTTAACGGTTACAAAATCCACTCGGCATTCTGAGGCAAATTTAAGGTGTGGCATAAAAGCTTGTTTACTCCGCGGGAGAAGGGCTGGCAGGCTCGACAAACTCGTCCAGGTCGACACCGTCGGCGATCCGAGTGGCAGCAGTGATGAAGTTCTCCATGAAAGATCGGAAGTCATGCCTTTTGGTGTTGGCGACCTTGATCGTTGCCAGCTTATCTTCTTGCACCTCCTTACAGTGGATACGAACCAAAGCATGGCCACATCAGCACCGCACCGGGCGGAAGACTTCTTCCACTCCTGCACTCGACCAGGGATCTCGTTAAGCTGAGTCATCAGTGACTCGAGGTCACTCTGGAGCGTTGCCCTTGACCAAAGTGCCGTGTCAATCCTTGACGTGGTGACCCTCAGTCGGGCCAAGTAGTCAACAACGCCGTCGATGCGGGATTCTAGTCGGAGCAGATTCATAGCGGTTTCATCCTTCACAGGAGAGTTGATGGGGTCCAGGTTTGGCTCAATCCGCCCAGTCTCCTCCTCGAAGTCTCTGCAAAATTCTGCATGCACAGTCCAAGGATAAGTCGTTTTTTCGTATGCCGAGTCGACGAAGAAAAACTCAGTCGGAACAAAATATATACCTTCAAGCTTGATGAACAACTTCTTGGCAAGACTCCTCAGATAGCTTTCCAGATCGTCCTTCCTGCGAGCGATGCCTTCCATCTTCTCATTCAGGATGACCTTGTCCTTCTTCAAGCGCGTGACTTCCTTGTTGGCTGCGTCCAAGGCAGATTTCATCTTGGCGTTCTCTTCTTCCAATTGGCCGACTGAAGCCAGTTTCTGTTCAGCCAGAGCAGTTTTATCTTCAGCCTCCTTCTGAGCAGCAGCCAGATCTTGATCCTTCTTCGCCAGAGCTTGGTTCAGTTTTTCTGAAAAGAAATGATGCTTAATTCAGAAAGAGTGGAAGGAAATCCAAACTTAAGACAAACAAGTCGACAGAACCGTCTTACCATTGGCATCGTCCTTGGCCTTCTGCAGCTCTGTTTTGGCCAATTCCAAGTCAAGGTTGAGTTGGATCTGCTGTTTCCCCAAGTCAGCAAAGCGAGCTCAAAGATCACAAGATTTCTGCAATCGGGGAGGAAGAGTTATTTTACAGAGGAAAACTACAAAGACAATAAATACTAAGACTATAGTCGACTGCCAGCAGTCCACCGTAGTCTCGGGGACTACACCCAGTGGGTGCACTTAGCATGCCCCCACTGGTTCAGTTAACTTTCGGCGAGACCTTTTCGGCGCGAGTGTAAAAAAAGAGAAAGGCAGCAACAAACAAGCTCTTTAGACCATAGTCGACTGCCAACAGTCGACCACGGTCTCGGGGACTACACCCAGTGGGTGCACTCAACGTGCCCCCACTGGTTCCAATATTCCATTCGGAATGACCTGACCAGATCGAGTGAAGAAATTCAAGTGAAGCAACACAGTATAAAGACTACAGTCGACTGCCAGCAGTCCACCGTAGTCTCGGGGACTACACCCAGTGGGTGCACTCAACATGCCCCCACTAGTCTAAAACTTCAAACAACAAAAATTCAGCTCAAAGTATGGATTTGATCAGTGACAGTTCGAAACACCCAGTGGGTGTACAGATGCAAAGATCCTTGGAAAGAGAGTTCTTCAGGTACCATATCCTAACAGAGCAAGCCAAGAAAATCAGTCGACGTGCGGCTAACCTGAACATTGCTTTGGAGAGCCGAGCTGGCATCATAGGCGGCCTGACTGGCGTCCCGCACCGTCTTCATCTTCTCCATCATAATACCTGCTTTGCGTATGGCCTCCCTAGCAGCACTCACTTCGTCCTCTGGGACATGATGGGTGGCAAAAACTAAGGGTGGATCGACAGGAGCTTGAGCAATCAATGAAGAAGGCAGGGCACTCGACAATGGTACAGCGAAGGTAACAGAAGCCCGATTGGCATCACCAGCGTCCTGAACGACTTGTTCCGCTGTCGGCGTCGACTGTGGCACCTTGTCTGCAGGAGCTTTCCTATTTTTCCTCGTCAAAGGTCTCTCAGGCTCTTCATCGTCATCATCGGGGAGGTTAATAATGTTAGGAACTGTTCAAAGATCAATCACCAAAATTACATCACCCAATGGTATATATTACAGTTGAGTCGACCAAATGTAGACAAAATGTCAGAAATCATACCAAGATTGGAAGTGACTGCATCCTCCATTGCCTCATCCTCATCCCTGTAAACTGAAGTCTCGGAAGTAGCAGCACTGCTAGTTCCAAAGTTCAACTGGTTAAATCAAGGAAAAATAAACAGCACGGAGCGTTGAGTGAATACAAAGGGAGATACTCACGCAGAAGCGACGGGAATGTCAATCTTGATCTTCGGCAACGCATTCCGAGGTTTCTGCTCTACAACTTTGAGCTGCTTTGATGCTTTTTCAGTCGGGGCCGGTGAAGATGTCCGAGGACGCTTTGAAGACTGGCCGGTCTGAGAAATCGCCTTTTCACGGGCGCTCGGCCGTTCATGGTCGAGCTTGGATCGCCTCTCCCTGCGAGGAGGTGACTCGACTTCTTCTTCGTCACTTGAGTCGTCACTTTCCTTGTCCCCTTCCCCGTCAGAATGACAGTCGCCACTGTCGCCACCGCTCGCCTCTCCTTCCTGGTCCTGCTCTTGCTCTCCGTTGGGCATTGAGTACATGTCGACAAGGGCCTGGAAGAGAGCAGGAAGAATAAAAGTCAGTCGACGCAGCATAAACAACCGAGCGAGTGAATCCAGATCATAGTCAGAAGTTCAGAATTGAACCTTGTCTGGTTCATGGGACTGGTCGAATGGAGGAACTCTCCTGGCTCCCCTGGGGTTGTCCCTGTTTCCGGTGATGCCCCTCAACCACCCCTTCAGCGTGTCATCCTCGACCTCCTCTGGGTGGATTCGAGTGGTGTCGTCAGTTCCCGAATACATCCACATCGGATGGTCTCGAGCTTGAAGTGGCTGGATGCGTCGCCGGAGGAAGACCTCCAGGAGATCCATACCAGTGACCCCGTCACGGATAAGCTGGACTACTCGTTCAACCAGCACCTTTACCTGCGCTTTCTCCTCCGGGATCACCTTCAAAGAGGAAGGCTTGTTCACTCGGTCCATGGAAAAAGGAGGGAGTCCAGTCGACTGCCCTGGCGTCGGCTGGTCTTTACAGTAAAACCAGGTCGACTGCCATCCATGGACCGAGTCAGGAAGAATCATGGCCGGAAAAGAACTTTTCCCTCTCATATGAACCCCAAGACCTCCGCACATCTGAATCACTTGTGTTCTCTCATCACTCGGATTGGCCTTTTTCACCGTCTGAGAACGACAGGTGAAAATGTGCTTGAAAAGACCCCAGTGAGGCCGATAACCCAAGAAATTCTCGCACAAAGACACGAAAGCAGCGAGATACACGATGGTATTGGGAGTGAAGTGGTGGAGTTGTGCCCCGAAGAAATTCAGAAATTCCCGAAAGAAAGGGTGGGGAGGCAGAGAAAACCCACGGTCGACGTGAGTGGCAAGGAGAACGCGCTCACCATCCCGAGGTTGCGGCTCGGATTCCTTCCCCTGAAGCCTCACCGATCCATGGGGGATCAGTCCTCTGTCGGCCAGGTTGTCGAGGTCTTCTTGGCGGATCGTCGAGCGGATCCAGTCGCCCTGGATCCAGCCCTTCGGCAGACCGGTCCTCGAGGAAGATCCGCCCGACTGGTCGCCTTCCCCTTCGCCTTCGTCGTCGCCTTCTTCGCCCGTTCGAGGGCCTCTGTCTTCTCCTTCCCCATCATCGCCGGCGAGACACGTACGGAGCAGCGGCACTGGGGCGAGAGCGAGCGCGGCGGATGAGTCTGAGGAGAAGAGGAGGAAATGAGAACACACTATTCAAAGACCCCGGTCTGGTGCCTTATATGAGGTTACTTCCGAGTGACTGACTGGTAGGCCCGGGCGATCCTGTCAAATCCCGCAACAGTCGTGCACGCGATACATGGCGAAAAAGGTGGCGCGGAGATCGAGGTGGCTCTGCTCTATCCCATCCGATTACTGCGGCCTCCTCCGTCCCGCGCGCTTCCCAAAATTCGAATCCCGCTAAATCCGCGAGCAGCAGAGCAACGTGACAGACGAAAGATCTCCTCCACACCATCACTCGGAGCTCTTCAAATAAATAAACTCATTCGACAAAAACTAAGAATGGATCAAGGCGACTAAAAAAGAAGTTGGTGACGTCACCCATGTTTATTGATCCGAAACAAGATGTACTCATGGCACGAAGAATGGGTCGGAAGAATTCTCAACCCCTTCCCCCACTCAAACCTCGATCCATTCGGGGGCTAATGATGAAGTCATGTACCTAGGGTAGGGTCATGGACCTGTCCTAACTGCCCTACCCAAGGACATCCCTAGAAGAAATCACCTTTCAATCGACTTGGAGGTGTTCCGCTCGACGGACTCGAAGACACTCGACCATGAAGCAATCACTCGACCAAGATCCAACCACTCGACGGCCAGGAGACCTAGAGCCACTCCGCACGCTAACGGACGGTCATTGAGTAGCTTTTATGGTCATCATAGCTCTTTATTAGAGGCGTTACCAGTAACGCCCAACCTTAATGTACTTTAAACCCTGCATAACTGAGGGCCGGAGGGGTCAGGCGAACTCTATATAAGCCACCCCCTCCTCAGTGTAAAGGGTTCGCACCCCTGTAACTTACACACTCATAATCCAGTCGACTGCCTCCGGGCTCCAAGACGTAGGGCTATTACTTATTCTGAGAAGGGCCTGAACTCGTAAACCTCGTGTGCTTACAACTACTCCATAGCTAAGATCTTGCCTCTCCATACCTACCCCCCTACATTACTGTCAGACTTAGAACCACGACAGGCGGTGCTTAATTGGAGGAGGGGGTTAGTGATTTCAGTGGAAGCTGTCGCTCCGTCAGTCGGGGCATGTGGGACGGGAAAGGAGGAGGATGGTGTGGGTGGGGTGTGGATTACTTGACCATATCGACGAGGCCACGCAGCAAGAAGAAGGGTTGGCGGCGAGGAGGCTGCGCAACAAGAAGAAGGGTCGCTGGCGAGGAGGCGGCGCTGCAAGAAGAAGGGTCGCCGGCGAGGAGGCGGCGCTGCAAGAAGAAGGGTAGCCGGTGACGTGGTTTTGTCACGGCAGATGTCCTAGAGAGAGGACTTGGTCGTGGAGCCATTGCAACGGGTTAGCTTAAAGGGGTTAAAGAGGACAAGGGACGCAGAGAGTTTATACTGGTTCGGCCCCTTATGGTGAAGGTAAAAGCCTATGATCCAGTTGTTGTGGGATTGCTAGGGTTTCGATGACCAGGGAGCGAATACGCTTTGCCTGGGTCTCGAGTTGTTGTCTATTGTCCCTAAACCGCCGTCGGGTCGTCCCCTTATATACATGGGTTGACACACGCAGGTTTACAGGATTCCGGGGCCAGCTCATAAACGTGTCCGGCCCGGTCTCTACTATTTCTGCCTTACAACACAAGTTTACATATCGATGTCGGTTTATGTCTACAGGCCTTAATTCGCCTTTGGGCCCTGGGCCTTCATAAAGCACCATCGTCTTTGTCTTCATGGGCGTTGAATATAATAACTCATCATGGGGATAACCCGACCTCTCTTGGCCGGTTTACGCCCAGCTGTAATATCTCCAACATTAGGCCCCAGATTGATTTGAACTGGTTCATGTCAATCTTCAATACTTAGGAAAATCTCTTCTTCAGCACCTTCATGTAAGCCTCATAAACCGCCATGACATCATCTTCCAGGACCATGATAAAACGCCATGACGTCACCTGTTTTTAAAGATTACGTATATCTCACCTTCATAAATGAACCTCCAACAATCGAGGCGATAGAGCTGTCACATATCCCATTTTTTGGGCTCTTCGATTCTCGCGCCTGCCACTTATTCATTCACCTTATAAATAAGGCCAAGGGGTCCTTTTCACTTTTCCCCTTCGTGCCCCTTCACATCGTCCTCTTCCTCACAACGCCCGACCATTGGAGCTCTGCCGCCACCATCGTCCTCTGCTTCCGCCCCAACGACGACAGCTGCATTAACCTGACCGCACCAGAGAAACGCGGCGCTCCTCCGATGTTCCCTCAACATCAGTAAGTTCTTATTTTCCTTGCTCTAGATCCACCATTAGGGTTTCAGTGTTCATCGGAGTTTATTGAAGCTCCAGTGCCGTTCTTCCCTGTTCTTCTTAGTAGCACAAACGACTAGCTTGGATCTGATACTTCTTGTGCGGCCGTAGCCATAATCCCCCTTTTCCTTATTGGATCATCTCCTTTATATAAAACTCATCTGAACTTGCTGAACTGTTCAAGCACTTGAAATTAGGTCTGAATATTTTCTAGTTTTCTGTCACACTACAGATCTGAAATTATCAAGCCAATCTGTGAAACTTGTTTTTCCTTCACTTATGCATCTTAGATCTGTATCTTCTATACCATATTAGATGGTTTAATCTTATAGAAAAAATGATGATCCGGTAGGTACCATTAGTCCCCTGTTGAACCGCCAAGCCGCTTTACCTTTGTACCATTTCCTATGTCTGATTCCGGTTTAACAATGTGTATATACTTCTGTCCTCTTCTGATCTTGCACCGCTTTATGCTTGTCCATTATAAACCTTAAACCGGCAATAATCATGTTTCAGCTTTCCATTGAAATGGCCAAACAAGTCTATGAGTGCAACTGGGTTCCTTCCCGGGTCACTGAAGAACAATTAAACAGATGCGTCGCAACTGGCACTTTAGCCAAGAAAGAGGTCATCCACTGGAGGGCCCCCGGTCCGAAAAATCCACCTGAACCCAAGGATGGAGAAGTAGTTGTTTTCGTTGACCATCTGGGTCGAGGTTTTAGCCCTCCCAGTTCAAAGTTTTTCTGAGATGTGCTTGCCAGTTTCCAGCTCCACCCTCAGGACATCGGCCCAAACTCTGTGTCCAACATCTGCCATTTCCAAGTCTTTTGTGAGGCTTATCTTCAAGAGGAGCCTACAATTGAATTGTTTAGGGATTTCTTTTATTTGAACCGTCACACAGAGTTCAGAGATGGACCCAATACTGAGCTCCGCGGAATGGCGGTTCAAAAGAGGAAGGATGTTAGCTTCCCTCACGCCAAGCTTCACAATCACCCCCAGGAGTGGAACCAGACATGGTTTTATTGTAAAGACACATCTCCAACTGATGAAAACCCTCTGCCGGGTTATCGCCCTCACCGTCTTAGCAATACACATCCCTTTCCTCAGAGGTTGACTGCAAAGTAAAGGTCCAACTATGCTCCACAACTGTCCGAGCTCAGAGCCTTTATGGCGAACGGTTTAACAAGCGTTGATTTTGCTCGCTGTTGGATAAATTGGAGCATTCTGCCCTTAAGCTGGCGCCCCGGTTTGATGTGTGAATACACAGGGAGTTTGACCGACCCTCAACGACATGTCAATATTCAACTAACAGAGGCTGAATTTACTGATGTTGTCAACAAAATTTTGAATGAACCGAAGGTTGTCTGTGGCCAGACCGGATTAAATCCTTTCTGCATTTCCAACAAGCCACCAACTATAAGACTGATATAACCTTTTTGTTTTAACTCGCTTCTTTCAGATATTCTCTTAAAACCTTGTCCATCTTTGACAGGGCGATGATCCGTTATGGAAGAAAAACCCACAAGATAAACCAGCAAAGCCACTTCGCCAGAAGACCAAGGTTGTTAAAAAACCTGCCAAGAAAAGGACCACTGCGTCTTCCGAGCCAAATGTTGATGCCGATTTGGCTAATCAGGATACAGAGGTAGAACTTGACTCTCTTGGTTCATTTTTCATACACCTCATTGACAATGACTATTATCAGGACGCCGCTGAAGGCAGTCAAGCTGATGACGTAGAGGTAATTATTCTTTCCTCTGATTCAGATCCTCTGCCAACATCGAAAATCCGTCGAGCAAACCGGAAAGTAAAATTTTCTCACCCCCTTGCTCACTTGGACCCAAAATTTCTTTTGAAGACGCAGCAACACGAAGCTCGCCGCACAACCCGACACAGCGGCCAGGTAGTTACCTCCGCCGGTTTACCGAATACTCCGGTTCGAAAATGCTGATGAGAGGTCTCTTATACTCTTGACACTTCTTGCCCCAAGGCGGGTTGTTTCCAACAACCTCTTAATCCATCTGATTCGAATTATCACGGAACACCTCACTCATCTTATGGCGAGTCAACAGCTACACAACTTCCAACCCTCAAGACAGTTCCAGGGTGAGTTATGCCTTAAATTGACTCTTGATACCTTATATTCACCTGATGCATTGACCTTTTATATTTGTTCTTTTTAGTGCCAAGCCTCGACCCATCAAGAAGGCTCGGCTAAATAAACCGGCTGATGATAATGTGGTTATTGAACCGGAGAAAACTCCAGATCTGGAAGGAACAAATGCTGATGTTATTCATGATGATCCGCCACCTAAAGATTACAACTTCATTGTTGAACAAGTAGAAGTGGACACTGTCGGTGTCAAAACGGGTGGATCTCGGGTAGGGGGTCCCGAACTGTGCGTCTAAGGCGGATGGTAACAGGAGGCGGGGGACACAATGTTTACCCAGGTTCGGGCCCTCTCGATGGAGGTAATACCCTACTTCCTGCTTGATTGATCTTGATGATATGAGTATTATAAGATTTGATCTACCACGAGATCGTAGAGGCTAAACCCTAGAAGCTAGCCTATGATTATGATTGTACTTGTCCTACGGACTAAACCCTCCGGTTTATATAGACACCGGAGGGGGCTAGGGTTACACAGAGTCGGTTACAAGGGAGGAGACCTACATATCCGAATTGCCAAGCTTGCCTTTCACGCAAAGGAGAGTCCCACCTGGACACGGGATGAAGTCTTCAATCTTGTATCTTCATAGTCCAACAGTCCGGCCAAAGTATATAGTCCGGCTGTCGGAGGACCCCCTAATCCAGGACTCCCTCAGTAGCCCCTGAACCAGGCTTCAATGACGATGAGTCCGGCGCGCAGATTGTCTTCGGCATTGCAAGGCGGGTTCTTCTCCAAATTTTGAGTACCTGTCAAGTAGTGTCCGGCTTCCCATGAATGTTGCACTCCTTGGCTTATGCGCCTAATAATGGCTATCCTCCACGTGTCGAGCGAATGCGAGGAGTCGAGGCATTTTTACACTTGCCACCCTAACCATGTGAGTAAATCGTCTATTTAAAGAGACGGGGATCCTCAGATCCAGATCACACCATCCTCCCACAGCGAGTATCCGTTGGAGCGCGCCCGGAAAAGTCCATCCTGTCATGGTCGGCCATCGCAGCTCCTCCTCTCGCTCCCGTAGCCCTA